>PVKM010006755.1:0-37407 GCA_004027735.1 Carollia perspicillata
AATCAGAGGCTACTGGGGTGGGGGTGGGGTTGAAGATGGTTCTGTGCATTTTGGCAAGATTTAATTATGTAATTGAGATATATGTACTGTGAAAATTTGTTCTTTTTTTTGGGAGGGGGGAGCATACACAGTTCTTTTAACATCTTGTCTTCCCAGGGTTCATTAGAGTCTTTGGTTGGGCCTTGGGGTACTTGCTACGGGGGTGGGTTCTTCTCTCCAAAGGACAGACTGGGACTGAACAGAGAGGCATTTGACTGAGTCTCAGGGCTACGGCCTCACACTCACACTGGTGTTGCTGCCCCTGAAGAGGAACCCCTTCTGAGGTTGTCAGGAATTGGGAGACCGTCATAAGATGGGAAGCTGAACTCCAGCTCAGACCTGATGGCTGCTACCCATGTAGGGACCAGGGGGAAGGAGGCTGCAGAAAGAAAGCTGATGAGAGGTTGAGAATGAAAACGTAAGACAAGGGATAGCTTGGTGGGAGTGAAATAAAAATGGGTGGCACATGGGGCTAGCCACACGGACCCTGAACTGCAGAAAGCAGGGAGAAAGTCAGGATGATGTTAGTAAAGGTGAAACAATTTCAGGAACAGCTTCTCACCTCCCTCCATGCAGGTTTTCTTACCTTGATTATGCAGAGGGCAGCCCACCTTGGCACCGATGGCTGAACTCCCTCTTCCATGGTCTGCGGTGATCCCGTGCCTGTGACCTAGTGTGCCGAGATCCCTGGGGTCGGGGATGATGGGAGGAGGGCATTGAGGGTTGGAAGAACACTGGGTCAGGGGAACTTCGCTGGAGGGCAGGGCGCTGGAAATCAGAAGAGGGGGGGGAAGAGCAGAACTGACTCGAGGCAGCTCTCTGGCTGAGGACAGAGCTTGTATTGTCCAACCCGGAGGTTGCTGAAGCTGGGCGGGGAGCAGCACAGCTTGCCTTTTTCCAAACCCCTTCTTTTTGGTGAGATGGGAGGGTGAGGGAAGGCGAGTCCCCCCTACACTTGTGGCCCTAGGGGCTAGGACGGTTGCTGAGCAACAAGGTTTGAGAAATAATGCTTCCCAGCTTCCCAAGGAACAGATGTGTAGCTTTCCCACTTCCCGAGAAGCCAGATGCTGTGAGCTCACTTAGCAGTTGAGGTGAGGCCCTCTGCACTAACGGATCCTCACTGCCTTGGGACCCAGAGGCTTGTTTAGGAGAAACCAAGCTTCGTGGCCTGTTACACACATGGGATCCAGCCAACCTGAAACAGATCCTTGTAAAGTAGGGTCATATTTGCATCCTTCTGGTGGCCCGAGATTTGCAGAAGGTTGTCTGTCAGTCAGGGCTGACCAGTTCTGGGATCCCTTTCTGCCACAGGGCTTCTGGGTGGCATACTGGTGCCTAGCTTTCTCTCTTGGGACACAGCAGAGGGAGTTCCTTCCTCTCGACCTTTTCTGTGCTCAGCCAGCCAACGTGAACCTTCTTCAAGTTAGCCTTTCCCACGTTCTGTCATTCACCCAGACCTCAGCGTTGCACAGCGAAGGGACTGGCTGGAAACAGGCTTGGACAGTGTGAATGAGACTGATTCCTGACGTGAAGCTGCAGTAGAGTGCTGCCTTTTGTAAGGGCAGGGCCTTTCCCCTTCGCCTAAACCCGCATGGACAGGCTGCACACTGAGCCTCCTCCGTCAGCTTTGAAGACATCAATGCACTGGCAGGAAACCGTGAGAACAGCTGCTGCAGTTGGCCCAGGGGAAAGCCACTTGTGTAACCACACTTCCAACTCCCTTCACTTCCCTACACCCCCCCTTTCCCCTTAGCTGAGTTCCCAAAATTGTTGTCTGAGGTTTCCTGGCTTTCTGTGCCCCACCCCCTTGTGACCTTAGGATTCTCTGCCACTGTCCTAACCTCTTTCCTGCCTTGTAACAATGAACAGTCTGTCCTTGCTGCTTGGAAAATTCCCACTTAAGCCTGAACGATGATGAAAAGTAGTAACTCTGACTCCATTCTGCCTGCGCAGTGTAACCCAGGAAAGCAGAGGCAGCCTCTGACTGATGAAGGGTGGAGGTTTATGGAGGCATTGCCTCAAGGACACGAGGGTATTATCCCTGGAGCTTCCACTTGTCTTAGTAAATGGACTGCAGATGTGCTTCAAGTGGTATTAAAAGTTAGTACCCAGCAAAAATGCTGGAGGGGAGTTGATGTGAATTCCCAGTTCTTGGGCCTTGATGAACCCATTCCCCGTGCAACCCCACCCTGTGCTTACACAAAATGGTACCACTCAGAATTTGGAACGCAGGGTAGCGGACTCTCAGTGGGGAGTCAAGAAAGTGGGGGGTGGGGCTGGGAGCATGGAGTGTATTGTCAAAGAATTTCAGCATGAAAATGAACTTTAAAGATTAGATTTATTTGGAGAAAACAAAAAAAAAAAAACAACCCCACAACCCAAAGGATGGGATTCACATCTCAAGACATCTCCCAGGTAGTAAGTCTACAGATTACAAATCATTTTCATAGAAGATATTTTTGTACAAATTTTACATGTATTGAGGAGTGGGACATAAATCCCTGTTTCTGTTTTAACAGGGGACAAGGTAGGGCAGTGGGGAAAAAAAGCCTTTTTTGATACAACTATTTGGAAGGAGACTTGAAGGCAAACCCCATCTTTTCATCATCTACAGCAAGTGGTTTCTAAAGAAAAACCCCTTTCAACCTTGGGTATCTCCCTAAAAGCCACTTCCTAGCTACTAGCCATCCAAGCCAATTATTAAACTTATTTCACTTGGTATGTCTTCTATATCCACTGGGCAAATCTGTTAGGCCCACTGCTGCAGCACTCATAAACCAACACCCCTGTGTGGCTGGACAGAGAGCCTAATCTAGGACTGACGGGAGAAGGGCTTGCAAACAAGAGACCAAGGTGTAATTTCTCTGTAGGTGCCCATACTGCCCATAAGGATACCACCTACTGCACTGACAGTACAAAGGTGCACATAAAAGCAGGCAAGTCAAGCTATCGTATTGCAAGAGAAACCAGGACCTCGTTAAGTAGTTCTCTCCATTATCATTTATTCTCAAGGGAAGCTAAAAAACCCAAACCAAACCAAACCACACATTGGTCTAGGCCACATTATAAATCTGAACATTGGTGTGGGATCTCAGTGGAGAGAAGGAAACATGTTTAAAAAAAAAAGAAAACAAAAAAAAACCCCAACAACAACCCACAAAATAAAAAGCCCCAAACAAAAACCCCAATCAAGGTCACAAGAAAGGCTCCCAGTTCTAACTGTTCCTGTTGATCCTCCCTCACTCACCACATAAGACCATCAATTCCAGAGTGTTCTGAGGTGTAAAACTGGCCAAAGCAGCAGGAGCAGGAATGGATAGGAGAGTCAAAAGACAAAGAAGCCAAGATTTACTTGAGAAAAGCAGTGATTCCTCATCTGACAGCTCCCAGGAGCTGATACAGAATGCCTAGGAGACTGGGTACGTGGCTTAAACAGCTGTTTTGTGGGAGGTAAGAGGAAAGAGGAGACGAGGAACGTAAGAGGAGTCTAAATTTGTAAAGCTTCAAGATTTCAGCAGAATGTGGATTGAGCTGAAGTTTCAGAAAGGATAGATAATGTTTAAGAAGGGGCAAAACCAGGACACACGGGAGACTTGGGAACCCCACACCCCCAAGTGCTTCCTGCTGCAGGAAGCAGCCATTCATGTGTTCAGTGGAGGTCACACTGTTTTCCCTATTACTGGTGCAAAATAATTCATCACCTCCCCAAAGCTTCTTTTCAAACCACGATTTCCCCACTATTTTGGTCACCAAGCAGTCCTATTCTTTAGTGGCCTGTAGACTCACTCCCAGCTACCCCCCTGGGGGGTAAAAATGAAGGAATTCCCCCTAGGCTGGCCCCACTAACTCAGAATTAAATAAGAGGAGGGGCTGGCAGCCTCCTGGAGACTAAAGTTTCAGAGACTAAATCTACCTTTCCAAGAATGGAGAATTTATTTAGATGTTTGAGAATTAATATATGCCACATTAGGATAAAAATTAAAGAATCTCACACTCTTCTTCATACCTGCCCTACTGCCCAACCAGATTCCAGACATTGTATCACTGTCATTGCCATTTTCCTAAATGGAGTCCTCTAGGCACTAATCACACAGGCAACTGCATGTGTATAAAACCGCACAACTTTTCCGTTAAAATATGTCTTTCTCTCTGGTTATATTGGCGATTCTCCAGTTAGTTCAATACTTTAAAGGCTGCAGCAGCATGCAAAAGAATTTCATTTCATTTCATTGTTTAAAAAAAAAAGTTAAGAAAGGTCTCCAGGAGATGGTGAGTTTTATTTTGTCTTGTCTGGATAGAGGTTTGATTTGCTCTCGATGTTCCAGGGTAGAGAGAGACTCAGAGAAAGCACAGGATGTAGAGGTCTATTCGGTATAATCTTCTTCCTCGTTTTCATCTTCACCATCAACTGAGAGAGCAGCATACTTGCTTGCAGAACTGAACTTCTGTAAGAGACAAGAGTGATAAAATGACCAAGGCCTTGAATTCTCACATCAAAATCCAGGAAACAGGATACCGATTACGTTAGTCCAGACCACAACCACTTGCTTGCTCGTTAGCATTTTCCACAGCTAGGGAGAGCTGTTAGAGGCGCATGTACTCTTTCCCAAGTCATAAAAACACGCTTTATCTTGACAAGGGCATGAGAGTAGTAAAAGGTATGATCAGAGAAAAACGCTAATCTAAATGTTCACTGTTTTGAACGAGCAGCCATGCCTTATTTCCAATCACTCTGTAGCCCTAAATGTAAGGGAGGTTCTCAAAAGGAAAAGCTAAGGGAAGTTGAGGGCAAGTCTTTGACACTTACAGAGGCTGGATTTTCTTCAGGTTTCTTTGGCTCAGGTGCAGATCGGGAGTCTTGATCCTTTTTGCCATCTTTCCTGCAGAGACGTGAGTATAAGACCACATCTTTATGGGAGACCACTCTCCCATCACTCATAAGAAATTCTGAGGTATTCAACAGGTACCGCCCAAGCCCTGGCTGGTGTGGCTCAGTGGATTGAGCACCGGCCTGAGAACCAAAAGGTCAGAGGTTGGATTCCCAGACAGGACATATGCCTGGGTTGTGGGCCAGGTCCCCAGTGGGGGGTGCATGAGGGGCAGCCACACATTGATGTTTCTCTCCCTCTCTTCCTCCTTCCCTTCCCCTCTCTAAAAATAAATAAATAAAATCTCAAAACAAAAACAAAACAGGTGCCTCCAGTTAACAGTCCTTGCTATCTGGACATTTTGTTTATCTAGATTCTCAGAATTTAACTGTCTGTATTGGTTGACTTTGGTTTGTTCATAGTAGGAGAACTGGCAATGCTTAGAGAACCAAGAACTTAGCTACAAAGACACACAGATCTGGCACGGTATGAAAGTTGCGAATGACGAGAGAGAGAACACGCATACCTGTCTGACTCTTTCCAGTGGTCTTTGTTCCCTCCATCTCCTGGACCCCGGCTGGAGTTCCCACTTTGGCCTTTTGGGACACTCACCCCATCCACTTTATTTTCATCTGCTTGAGCAGAGATGCAAAAATAAATTGAAGGCAAGTAAAATAATTACTCTCCCTCTCCTAGGTTTCCTAAGGGCTGAAGAAAAATGTGCTCATATGTACTGAGGGAAATTAAACCCCACCCCAACCCAGACTTCCTTCCTAAGCCCTTCTTCCCACGTACTCTCTCTCTCTCTCTATATATATATATATCACACCCACCCACCCAGATCCACTAAAAAGTTCCACTGTAGGATTATGCCATCACGAAAAGCAAACTGGCAATAAGGGCTATGATGCTGTGCAGTGGCCCTGGCCTTGCAGATGGTGACATTTCTAATCTGTACTGAGCATGTTAATTTCCTTCCAAGTCTCTCCCCCACCTTCAGAGACAAGTTCAATCAGGAAAGGGCGGGGCTCCATGCTTTCTCCAAAGAGACCACTCCTGCCCTCTACTGGCAAGAAAAGGCAGACAATCTATGAACCTTTACCACAAAACTGGGTGCAAAATACACTGAAGTTCAGTGTTTCATGGTTCCTTTATAGACAGGCCTTTTAATTTAGGCCTCTAGGTGGAAAAAACCCATTCCCTTTTGGTCTTACCTTTCCTTGCTGGTCCTTCCTCAGATGGCTGAGCTGGAACTACCTTGCCCCCACCACTAGAAGGAAAACAAGTAATCACATCATCAGCTGTTTTAAGGACGGAAGAGATAAGAAACTATAATCATTCTCCTAACTGCAGTAAGCTTTACAGAGAGCCAAAAATACATACTTAACACTGTGGAACTTTTGACTATGGGAAAGACAACAACAAAGGCAATTACCTAAATACTAAGTGCCACATCCTTTAGAATCATCACAATCACACGAGATTGGCGTTATTCTCTATTTTACAAATGAGGACTCTAAGACTTAGGGAAGTAAAATCACTACTAAGGATATACTGCCAACATGTGACTACTCTGTGTGTTCTATTTTACAGTATTTGCAGATTTTGAATAACCAAAGTGATGTCAACCAGTTATCAAAACTCTAGAAAATGGAAGAACTGGTACCTATGAGCCAGCTCCAGTATGTCACTGAATTTGAACTACAAGAGCAAAGACAATATAAGATGCTACCTCAGGCCAGTTCCCTACAGGACACTTCCCACCATGACATCATAGTATTTTTTTAAAAAATTATTTATCTTCAAGATTTCTTTATTTATTATTTTTTAAAGATTTTATTTATTTATCTTTAGAGGGGAAGGGTTAGGGAGAGAAATATCAATGTATGGTTGCCTCCTGTGTGTCCTCGCACTGGGGACCTGGCCTGCAACCCAGGCATGTGCCCTGACTGGGAATCAAACCGCGATCCTTTGCTTCGCATGCCCGCGCTCAATCCACTGAGCTACACCAGCCAGGGCTATTTACTTTTATTTTTAGAGAGACAGGGAGGGGGGAAGAGAGAGAAACATCAGTGTATGGTTGCCTCTCATGTGCCCCACAACCCAGGCATATGCCCCAACTGGGAACCAAACCAGTGACCCTTTGGTTTGTAGGCTGGTGCTCAATCCACTGAAATACACCAGCCAGGGCTAAATTTTTTATTTATTGATGAGAGAGAGAGACAGACAGACAGACAGACAGACAGACATCAATTTGTTGTTCCACTTGGTTATGCATTCATTGGTTCATTCTTAAATGTATGCTGACTGGGGACTGAACCCTCAACTCTGATGTATCTCAATCAGGACAAAGCTCTAACTGGATGAGCTACCTGGCCATACTGTGACATCACAATATTTAAGATTCTAGAGCTAACCAATTGCTATGTTTCCAAGCTGACTCACCTTGTAGGGGATTGCTGCTCTGTGTCTGAGCTCTGAGATCGAGCAGGAGGGTTAGAACTTCGCTTCACCCAAGCATTCTCCTTTGGTGGAGGGGCTGGCATTACCTTTAGAGGCTGTTCGGGTTTGGAAGGCTTGGAAGTTGGAGAGTGACAGTCTTCCTCCTTATTGAGTGTTTCATTTTCTAGAGACTTCTCACTCTCTCTTCTTCGCACATCTGTGAAATCAGAGTTGGAAGGTCAAATTACCAGAAAAAAACAAACAAACAAAAAAAACCCCCCAGCTTATTGTGTAACCATCTATTTATTAGGATTTCAACACAGTGGGAAATGGTCCACACCCACATTTACTGCTATCATTTTTTCTTTAAATACAGACTCTAATTTGGCTCCCAAAATTATGAAATTATCCCTAAGCCAGTGGTTTCCAAATGTCATTTTTAGAAAAAATGTTTTTCTGATGCAAGAGAAATAGAAAAAAATGACTCTGTGGGGGGAGCCACTTGACCTTTCCTAGGAATAAGCAAGTATTCTTTATTTTAGGGTTATAGCCCTTCTAACCTGTGTTAAAATGGTCATACTGGGAGAATCTCTCCCTCTCCCTCTCCCTCTCCCTCTCTCTCTCTCTCTCTCTCTCACACACACACACACACACACACACACACACACACACACACACACACACAATCTCAAACTCCAGGAACCACTGACCAACTTAGAGCCTCAACACACACAGGAACTATATAACAAAACACGATACAAACAAATTTTTACATTTATGAAAACCAGAACATACTCATGTATTTTTTTTTAAAGCACCAAATGTCTCCTTAAAACCAGGAGCTTATTCTGTCAATTCTTTTACATTTTAAGTGCAAGCTCTTCAGAAGTACAGATACAAATCAACCCAACCAACATACTCCTACCAGGGCACAAAGAGCCATCACATCCTGTTACTAAGAGTAACTGTTACTGTAACTGTACAGTGTGAACAATTTCCAGAAAACTTTTTACAGCATGTGGATGACTATTTCCAAACCACCTGAGCCTTGAGCCATGTCTGAAAAGCTCAAGTACAAATCAATCTGGAGGTGGGAGCAGAAGCCTTAAAAACAGGCTCACAATACAGAGAGGGAGGCATTACAACTGCACCGTCCAGTTTCCAAAGCACTGAGTGTGCTTGCGCCAATCAAATCCAGTAAGGAAGAGTCAAGAGCAGAACATCATCACTTGAGACACCACTCTGGTCACGTGTGACATAAAAAAAGGCTGGCCCTGGGAGCAGCTCAGAGAGCGACAGGACCATGACTGCTCTGAATAAACACAACTCTGAGATGTCAACACATAAAATGAAGGGACAAATGTAACAGTCAAGTATACTCTTTAGTGGAAAATTATTAAACAGATCATCCAGGTCTCCCTCTGGTGCCCATTTCTCAGATTTTTCAGAGCAGAAGATGTAAAGCTCAGATCAACCCAGGATAACCAAAATAGAGCCCACGACTGAATTTAACACCCCAAAGTCTCTGCATAATTTGGTCATGGATAGGGTACAGAAGAGGGCAATAATATGATACCCACCCTGGTCTGACTTACTTCTGCCAGAAGTGGCTGAGGTCCCAGTCTGTGACGACTCACTTCCTGTCCTTGACCGTTCCCGTTCCTGAGTTTCTTCGCTTCGCCAGCTTGGGTGTCTATGTGAGAGATATAAAAAATGCTTTAAGTCCAGCTCAGGTGAAGGCCATCTTGGACCCATGGTGACCCCTTAAGAGCCATCACGTATTAATCTTTGATCACACCTGCTCTGTATATGTAGGCAGGTGTGTGCATCTCTCCCCCACTCGAACCAGCGGAAAGCTGCACACATTAAGACACTCCAGCTCCAATTACTTCGGCAAGCATCAGCTCGAGTTCAGAACGTTCTCCTAGTAATCTACACCCTTACTGCTAGCACAATTCTGCAAGCCATTCAAAGCTAGGCCTTGTTTTCCAGAACGTTGATATTGCAGGTTTCTACCCTATTAGAGCGAATGTCACCTTTCAATAGTAAATACTTTGTAACAACTCTTCGTATCCTGAAGAAACACTTGTCAGTATAACCAACATACACACCAGTAAAAATAAATGAAAAATAGCTCACAATTTTGTAATGTAATGTTTTCACTTACATTCATTAAGTGAAAACATTTTCTACTTTACCCTGAGTAAATTGAAAAGAGCTAAATCCACTCACCTCACACTGGTGGGGTTTTATTTTATATACTAAAGCAGGCCTTGCAAAATATTCTTAAAGGCCGTGATAAAGCTGTACTTATAAAAACAGGCCCAGGCTACAATTTGCTGACCCCTGTATTCAAGTACCACCGATTTATATTAGTTGCAGGTCAAACCAAGTAGGCTTTCTGAAAACTGTGTGATAAGCAATGACTCTTACTGGGTTAAACTGTCCATGTGCTATAGGCCACCTGGCGACCAGAGCCTGTGTACACCAAATGCTGATAAACGACAACCAGTATCATTCACACAAATTCCCCAAGTGTCCCTGGGAATGTAATGCCCCAATTAAGAACCGGTGGATTCTGGGGGGGGTGGACTGGGACGGGAGTAAACGACAGAAAACTGTACTTGAATAACAATTAAAATTAAAAGAAAAAAGAGGGAAAAAAAAGAAAAAGAAAAAAAAGAACCGGTGGACCCAAAGATGGGAAATTCGTTGATGATAACCTCACCTCTCCCGAGGCCGCCGTTCTAATTTTGGCTCATCCAGCTGCCGCTGCAATTTCTCTTGTTCCTTCTGTAGTCGCTCTTCTACTTCTCGTTCTCTAGCAGCCGTATCAACAGGCTTTGCCCCTCCAAAGATAGAGGCCGCTCGACTGGACTGGGAGGTGCTAGCAGAGGAATCATCTTCCTTAGGGGTGCTCCGAGGCTTTAGATTCAGTTTGGGTCTTTGGGGGGGACCTAAGTTAAATAAAACTCTAAGTAACAGGTTTTTCAAAATCAAGCTGATGGCCGAAAGCCAGCTTCCCAGACAGCTCTTAGATGGGATTGAGATTAGTGGCCTGGCCAATACAGCAGAGAAGGTAAGGGAGGTCAGAAAACGTGTGTTTAAATAACCAAGTCTAATTGGTCTTTCCACTACCACATCCATGATGCAGACCCAGACTATGAGAAAGACCGAAAACAATAACAATCTACATGGTAAACCAATGATTTATCATGATCACTGTTATCAGGAGAAAAATTTCAACTACGATAAATTACTGTATGAAAGTAATCTTGTTCAAAAATGTCATCTGGAAGATGAATGAGTTCAGTATGTTAAGAGCCTGTAACACTATGACAGGGAAGACTCTAATCTTATATTCTTTGTCTCTGTGTATAATGCAAATTTGACTGTGCTTCACAGGGCAAAGCATGCAACACCGAACACCTGAATACAAACTTGAGGGGGGTTTGATTTCTTCCTGGATTCAAGTTGTCAGCACATTTCAAGATAAACTTGAGTGTTTCAAGGAAACTGGGTTTCTCAAATTCAGCGTTTAATGTTTTGGACATACAAAAGATATAGAAGGTAAAGAAAGCCTATGTGTACCAACCACCTGGCTGAAGTAATAAAACACCATGAAAACCACAGAAGCCTGAGTGTCCTTCCTCTGACGACACACCTAGCTGTACTGTCTTCTCACAACTGCTATGCTGAACTTGGTATTTATTATTCCCATTCTTGTCTTTATCCTTACCAATGGTTAACTCTGTATTAATGAAGCAACTCTTACTGCTCTTCTCCCTTTCTTTTCATTTGATAACTTCCATTTATTTGCCTACTCAACAAATAGCTTGTGCACCTATATTTCAGAAACCATGCTAAGGCCAGGAATTCAATGGTTGGTAAGTTTTTAGTTTGTCTGCAAAAGGCCCAATTTATGGGGATGATCAAAGTTAAAAAGAATACAATATGCTAATGTTCTACAAAACAGACTTATTCATATGAAAATCATAGACTGGGCCCTGGCTGGTGCAACTCAGTGGGGATTGAGCGCTGGCCTGAGAACCAAAGGGTCACCAGTTCAATTCCCTGTCAGGGCACATGCCTGGGTTGCAGGCCAGGTCCCCAGTGGGGGGCATGTGAGGGGCAACCACACATGGATGTTTCTCTCTGTCTCTTTCTCCCTCCTTTCCCCTCTGTCTAAAAATAAATAAACAAAATCAGTAAAAATATCCTTGGGGGAGGATTGAAAAAAAAGTGGACCATCACCACCTAATTTAAGGGTAGTTTATTAAATGAGATTACACCATGAAATAATAAAATATCTGGCAATGTTTTTTATCCTTTACTACTTTGTTTCCTCAATAAATTTTAACTGAAAAGTGTATATGCTATGGGAAGTTACAACCAGACTTTGGTTTATTTCCATTACATTATCTGTATCCAGCGCTCTTTCCATTATGCTCTGCTACATCCTGTACAGTGTGTAAATTCTGTCTGTGCCCACTTAAGGGGTTTGAACATAACTGAAAAATTTCCAGTCGGCTTGTTCAGTGGTCTGCCCCATCAAGCAAGCAAAAGAAAATAATTACCTCTGTCATCACGCCTATAATCATCCCGAGAGTAATCATCTCTGGAACTCCAGGACCGATCATCACGTCTGTCGTATCTGTCCTCATAGCGGTCCCCGCCTCCTCTGTAGTCGTCATCCCTACGGTACCCACTACCAAATGCTCTTCTGCCACTGCCTATCCTGGAATCATAGCCTGTAAATACACCCCAAATTGTGATCATCACACTGGAGGGAAGGAAAGGCAAGAAAGAAATTCTTAAAAGAAAGCAATTTAACTTAATGGTGTTTCAGAATGACCTCTATCATAGTCTCTGCTGCCTCTGTCATCGTAACGGTCTCGGCCACCGTACCGATCCATGTCCCGGCGTGGGCCATCACGGTAACTGTCCCGATAACCATCACGGTATCGGTCTGAATCGTAACGATCTCGATACTCTAGAGGGAAGAGAGACAGGTAACATCATTTCTTTTTCCTTTTGACAGTAAAGAAACATTAGAGCCCATTAGACCAATTTGATTTCATGAGTTCATATTCACTGCTGTGTCCATTTTTGTAAAAATAAGCCACATTTTATCCAAAGTGGAAGAATTTCTACTGAATTAAAGTATTCTTGGTATTTATTTGATTTAAATTTTTTTATCTAGTAATTCAATATACACTGCTCGGTTAACAATTTAGATGGAATTTAGGAGGAAAAAAAACATATATCCCATAGTAAATTCCCTGGAGTAAAGACTGAGATATTAAAACATGTGAGTACAAAACGTTAGAAGAAAATATCGTTGGAATCTTCTACCCTTGATGCCAAAGAACCAGAGACCACTTAAAATGTTTAGCATGGAAAAACAATACACATATCACAAATCTGAGAGGCAAAGGAAATTAAGAAAAATATATGTAACATATGACAATGGGCTGTCTATTACTTAAGTACCAGAAACTAAAATTAACAGGACATCATATTCCACTACCAAAATGGCAAAGATTAAAATAAATGACACATCCCATACTGGCAAGGCAGAGGAGAAGTAAATTCCTACACTGCTGACGAGTTTAAAATAGTACAACCACTCTGAAAATTGCTTCAGAACTATGTATTAAATTATGTATACCCTCTCGGCCAACAATTTCTAGGAATTTTTCCTGAGCAAGTAACCGGACACATGTACCAGGAGGTTCACTGCAATGTTTTCTTTTAGATTAAATCAGGGGAACCCATACAAAGTAACTATTCGAAACAATGAGAAATGTAATTTCTGAATGTGTTCACCACATACTATTACACACCTACATGAATATTGATGTCAGAAGCATCTAAACGCCAGAAATTTGTATAAAGTAGTAGCTCTAATGGCAACTAGATAGTATTAAGTCATTTTTAAAAGGGGGTTATGGCTCTTTAGCTTCAGCTGACTTGCTAGATCTTACAATTTTCTGAGGGAAGCTGGGAACCCAGATGTGTGTACTCCGACCAGGAATTGAGCCCATGACCTTCTGGTTTATGGGACGACGCTCCAACCGAGCCACAATGGCCAAAGTGAAACTTAAAATATTTTGAGTTTAATAATTGATGCATGCAAGCCAAAGAGGGACCTAATGTTATGGCTGCTTCCTTTTAAACAATGATTTCATTTTGTGAAGATCATCATTTTGTCTATGTAAACAGACATTTCGTGGTAGTTTAAGTTTTGTAAATTAAAGGATACATTAATGTTAGTGAAACAATTACAAACAGAAGAGAATCAGAAATGGAATTCAAAAAACAAACATACAAAAAAAATATGCCATGTGTTTATTTTGAAATGTTTTTAATTTCTGGAGAGACAGTGAACTCTGTGAGTTTTTGCCGAGATTTTATAGTATTATTTATTATAATACTCCCCTACCCCAGCCCTTAAAGTGTCTTATGGGCCAAACGCTTGGGATAGGAATCTGTAACCTCTTGGTATAGTCCGGGTCCTCAAACACACTGACAGAGCTGACTTTGGGGCCATGACCTGGTTTTACAAACGCGGCAGGTCTGGATAACAGCACACTCAATTTTCTTGGTATCCATCCTGCTTGCTCTAAATTCAAGTTTGAGGTGAGAAAACAGCCATGGCCCTTGATTCAAAACAGGACGCTTATCCTGCATGTCTGCCTTTTCTTTCAAGAGCCATTTCTTCCTATGAACAATAGAACCTTATGCATAAATGCTAAATAAAGTACCTGAGGTAGTTCTCTCCACAGCTTTGTTGGGTCAAAAAGACTTGATGGTAAAGTCAGATAGAAAATTAACTTAAAAGCAGAGTACTACAGATGTAGCTAAAGGACTCCCTCTACCCTCTATCCGCAATCATAAGGGTGCTTACATTACCATGTATACATTTTTTCAACTTATGTATTGATACTATATGATATTGTTTTAAAATACATTTTTGCTCCCTCAACAGGTTTTGAATTTTATCCCCATCATAACATGTATGTTAATACTATAAAGTAGTCCATTATATAAACAAACCACTACTTAGTCATTTGTTTACTTAACAGGTTCTTTACATTTTGAAAATACAAAGTGTTACCCTGGCTGGTGTAGCTCAGTGGCCTGCGAACCAAAGGGTGGTTGTTTGATTTCCAGTCAGGGCACATGCTCCGGTTATAGGCAAAGTCCCCAGTAGGGGGTGTGCAAGAAGCAGCCACACATCAATGTTTCTTTCTTTTTCTCCCCCCACTTCCCCTCTCTAAAAATAAATAAATAAAATCTTTAAAAAAAAAGTGTTGAGTATTTCTTTGTGTATTTTTTAAAAAATTTATATTTAGAGAGAGAGGAAGGAAAGGAGAGAGACCTCAGTGTGTGGTTGCCTCTTGTGTGCCCCCAAGTGGGGACTTGGCCTGCAACCCAGCGACATCTTCGTGTATTTTAATGAAGTTGCATACATTTCTGCACAAATGTCTTAGAAAGCTTTTGTTGGATTTAGGTGGTATGTGTAGAAGTTGCAATTTACCCCAGCTCCCATCCCAAGACATTCTTTATTCTCCTTCTCTGCATTAAATTATCTTTTATTTGCAGATTGTTTATCTTCTTCATTGTAAACATCTAGTGAGGACAGGATTTTTGTCTGTTTTGTTCAGTGGTATATCCTGAACTTAAAACAGTATCAGGCACATAGCAGGCATTTAGTATTTTTGAAGTGAATTAATTTTGTTATATTAAAAGGTATCATTAAAACTTTACATTTTGACTGTCTGCTGCAAGTAATGCAACCAATTTTTGTACAGCAGGTTCTCCAACAACATAGGAACCTAACTCTTGTTTCTATCAATTAGCCTATGGTAAAACTGGTTTAATTAAAGTTGCAGAACCTATCGACAACATTGAATGAGGACTGACTACATCCACTCTTAAGCCATCAATCTTGCTGAACTCTTGTTAATGCAAGTACTTTACTTTGTAGAATCTGTTGGGTTTCTTTATAAATGTGTCCAAAATGAGAGGAAAAAACAAAACAAAAAACAATGGTAACTTAATGAAAATGAACTTACTGTCTCCAAAGCTGTCATCACCTCTTCTAGGTGGGTAGTCATCAAAGCTGTCTGTGGTAGGACGGGCCCTCCAGTCTGTGTCTGTTTTGTCAGAATCCCGATTTCTATCTCGGCCAAAAGAACGATCATCCCTGTCTACAGACACACAGAACAAAAAACCCACAAGTGAGCTCACGAAACCATTTGCTCAATATTTTTTGTGTGCAGAGAAAACTCCCCTCAATTTACTGTATTTCTTACTCATACCACAGCATGGTCATGACGTTACTCCAGATTTTCTAACTCAACTGAGTGATGCATTTCCTCAAATTTACTCCTACTGGCTTAATGCTTATCTGCCTCAGCTTCTGTACAGGAGCCCTGATATTTACATAAAGCAGGCCCCTTTTGGGTCTAATGTGCTGTTGAGTACCTAATCTATTTATTATACATTTAACACTCACCTACGTCCATCGGGGTTTTTTAATCTCAACACTAGTAACATTCTGACTAGATAATTCTTTTGTAGGGGGCTGTCCTATGCATTATAGGACTAGTCTCTGGATTCTGCTATATGTCAGTAGCACTCCCCACAGTTGCGACAATACAAGATGTCTCCAAACATTAACAAATGTTCCTTAGGGGCAAAGTCATCCTTAGTTAAGAAAAACTGCTCTAGATTAAGGTAGAGCTACCACTATCTACCTCTATTAACATCTGCTGGGAAAGGGCACCTCTGGCTTTGTTGTCCTAGGACAGTAACAAAACAGGAGAACCATCAGCTTTCTCACCTTTATCCTGGGCTTGATCAGCAACGTCCACTCGAATTCTCCTGTTACCTAGAGACTGAGAGCATAGGACCATATTAACCAACCTTTTGCCCCATTATGCACAAATCTCATGAGTGACCTTGAACGTCTGGGCATAGCAGAAGCACTGGGGGAAGGAAGATAAAGGAAAAACACTGTAATCTAGCCAACACTCCAATTTGTTGGCTAAAGAATCCTTTATAAAGACTTGAAAATGGAAATAATCCCTTAAAATTAATAAAGTTAAATTGGGCTTAAATGATGTCGGGACAATTAACTTACTATTTTTACAAAGTCGAATTTCACTTTTTAACTACCAAAAGCAATTTAATAATATCAAGTGTGATAAATTAAAAACAATTCCCAGACAACTAGCTAAATAAAAGAAATATTTGGGTCCAGAGTAACTATTCATTCAAGCATTTATAAAGCCCTTATGATGTACCACAAAGATGCTTAAAGCATGGTCTGTGTATAATTTCAAGTTCTTTCATTCAATATTACCTTTGGGTAAATCAGTTCCTGCAGGATACCCTCTGATTTCCCCTTCTCCCATAATTATGAATATATATTTTGAACCCAATTAATTCTACTGCTGATTTTTCCTCATTTCATAGTAGAATCTACAGCTGAAGAAGGATAACAGTGAATTTAGTTAAAAACACCTAGAATTGTGTTAAACACCATTATAATAAAATCTTTAAATACACAGCGATTCCTAAATCTGGACCATAAGAACACATTAACAGTTACTCCAGCAAATTTCAGATAATAATTGTATGCTATTCTTTAAAAAAATTTTTTTATTTATTGATTTTAGAGAGAGAGGATGGCAGAGGGAATGAGAAACATTGATTTGCTGTTCTACTTGTTCATGCATTCATTGGTTGACTTTTGCATGTTCCCTGACCTGGGATTGAACCTGCAACCTTGGCATATCAGGACAACGCTCTAACCAACTGAATTACCTGATCAGGGCTATATGCTATTCTTTTCTTAAATCTAGTCTGAGAATTTAAAAATCAGTAATGTTAATAAAACCTAAAGATTACCCAAGAAAAAACACTTTGGAACAACTTTAGCTTTTCATAGATTTAGCTTAATATGTGAATTTTTATTTCTAATTTTATTTATTTTTAGCTTAATATGTGAATTTTTTATCAAGTGGTACTCAATTATAAGACAGGAAAAGTATTTAAAAAGGTATTGAATTTCATCATTTCAAGTGGCAGATCTGGACCATAGAATTATGGCAAAAATGGCACTGAAAATTGCCTTCTCAACAAATAGTGAAGGGTTTTTGGAAATAAAGGAGAAAAAATGCCCCTTTCCCCTTCCCAGATATGATTAGTTTGATTTCTAAAGTTACTAGAGGTAAAAAGCAGTTCCTAGATTAGACACTTGCACCACTCCAAGGTAAATAAATGCTTTACCATCCTGCTTGGGCCAGCCTAAGCATCATTACATAGCACCAACTATACAATAACTGTATAATTACAGTAAATACTTTCCCTCACGTATTAACAGCTGAATCTCTTCTTCCCACGGGACCTCTAAATGTGTCTGGACAGAAAAACATCTACAGGCAGTGTTAAAAAGCAGGAGGACTGAATGTTTACTGTCATTCTTCTATAAGAGTTCTAGGAGAATGTATTTATTACAAATGACATCTGAATGAGAAATGTTTCCAAACCCTCTTAAAGCCAAACATACCATTACTTCTCTGAAATGAGAAAATGCCTCTTAATACTAACCTGATTAACACGATTTCTCTATTTGGCTTGATCTGGTTAGATTATTTTGAAAAAGCAAACCCACGAGAGCTGAGGCAAAGCTGTGAGTGAACGAATGTGAGATTCTATTAAAAGACTTAGTGTGGGCGGATTTCTTCCACAATTTTCCTTCTAAGTACCTCCCTGAATTACTGTGGCCTGTTGAACTTGCTGAAGTGAGGTGTGATTTTTAAATCTTATACTGTTAAATAATCCAGGCTTTTCTTTGCAGATATTCTGGTAACCTTTGAAACAGCTACTGACCCAACTTAAAATACATCAGTTTGGTAAACACCAGATCTGTTAGCTCCTACCCCTCAAACTCCCCACCTTATTTTCTTTACCTCTTCATTGAGGCTCAGGGCGTTGAACAAGGAATCCAGGTCCTCAAACTCAGCGTACCCAAAACCTTTTAACCTTTCTGGATTGCTGGGTTCACGTGGTAAACGCACTGCACTGATCTGAAGGAGTAAAGAAACAAAAAAATATTTCCCAATTCAATGTTCTTTCTTTTCCCTTTTTTGATCATTGTATATATAATAAATTTCTTTGAATATGCAAGAACCCGGTTGTCTCCAGCCAGAAAACTGGTGCAAAGGGATAGAAGACAGCCTTTCACTGAATGCTCTATCAAACCCTTTTAATTTGAATACGAATTTGCCCCTTAAAAACAGTTTGGTGGAATCAAACACTGGACTGTAAACCCTCGCACCCTTACACCCCACCCCCTCTGCTGAATTCTGAGATGACAAACCACTGAATTTTTACTTTTTGAAGCACAGGAAAAAATTCATACTAACCTGGTTTTAATGTGAGATTAACTTGTGTTTTTTAATTGTAAATGCAGGATTCTTCCCTGTAAAGTTTCATGAAACATTCCCTGGCACTAATTTTTATTAATTATTTACAACAGGTTTACGTACAATTTTAAGATCATTTTCAAATACTTTTGACTACTTTCTTGCCATCTTCTTTCCATCATCCACATCTCTTTTCCTTACCCTTTTGACTTATTATATTCAAGTTTGTCTTCTGAATCACTGATTTGACACTTTATTCTGGCTCCTTAGATAAAGAGATTTCGTTATAGTCTCTTTTAAATTCTAGCTTAATCCAATTCATGAGACAGTAGAAAAAGGAACAAAACATGAAAGGGGGAAGTAGCTGAAGACCACTGTGTTCTAGAACATGAAGGTGAAAAGCCTGAACAGACCAGACTTTTGTAACATTCTATAGAAAGAGGCCACAAGAGGGAAATAAAAAACAGGCCAGCCTTCTAGTTGTTCTACATAATTAAACAGGGAGGAAAACTTGTAGGTGGCAGTCATAAACAATCTCATCAGAATAACCAACCACAGCAGTTAATGGCTCACTGCAGAGAACAGGACTTATGAGGGGAGTCAAAAAACAGTGAAGGAGGGGGCAGATTCTTAGAAGAAACACACTTTTAATGTTTTCTCATTGGCAGACACTGGAGAAAAACTTAACAGAAAACTGTTATTCACTGTTTCATTTTTTTAAGTGCTAAGTATTTTTTTCAAATATTTATTAGGGAGGGGAATGGAGGGAGAAAGAGGAAGAGAAACATCAATGTGTGATTGCCTCTCAACTGCCCCCTACTGGGGACCGGGCCCACAACCTAGGCATGTGCCCTGACTGGGAATTGACCTCGCAACCCTTTGGTTCGTAGGGAAGCACTCAATGTACTGAGCCACACTAGGCAGGGTTGTATGCTAAGTAATTTTTAATCAAAGTTTGCAAAAAAGAACTGAGCTCCTCTATACTCTACAACTTTCTAGACCAGCATTTTGAAACATACCTTCAGAATATACTCAGCCATAAGAGTAAGAGATGAAATATTGACATTTGCGACAACATGGATGGACCCTGGGAGTATCATGCTAAGCGAAAGTAAGAAAAAGCTAAGAACCATATGATTTCACTCATATGCGGGATATGAAACTGAAACTCATATATACAGACAATGGCATGGTGGTTACCAGCAGGAAGGTGGTGGAAATGGTGGGGCAGTAAAGGCGAGTAAATACATGGTGACGGAAGATGATCTGACTTTGTAATATGTAAACCACGTATCACAGAAAGGTACTGTTCAAATCTATAGAATCTTATTAACCAATGTCGCCCCAAGAAATTTAATAAAAACTATGTATCTGCTCAATTAAATGTATTCTTATAAAAAATTAGTAAGTAACTTTGTTATTTTAAATTTAGCTTTTACAAGATTTTATTTATTTTTAGACAGAAGGGAAGGGAGGGAGGAAGAGAGGGAGAGAAACATCAATGTGTGGTTGCCTCTTGTGCACTCCCTACTGGGGACCTGGTCCACAACCCAGGCACGTGCCCTGACTGGGAATTGAACTTCCTTTGGTTTGCAGGCCAGTGCTCAATCCACTAAGCCACACCAGCCAGGGCAGTAATTTTGACAAAAACCTGAATGTCATTAACAGAATGGCCAAGTTCAGAGAAATTTTCTTTCTACCTTTTAACATTCAACTGGGTAAATAACTGTTAAGTTTCGTAATAAGGAGGGGTACAGGTTTGAGAGACCCTGTATCAATAAGGTACTGTTAATTTTGCTAAGATTGTCCAATTGGCGCTGGATGATAACTTTCTCAGCCAAAGAGCCTAAAATACCATTTAATTATGTATCTGTTTCTTCCAAGTCTAGACACAAACTTAGAATCTTTCTCAGCATAGAAAATCAGAGATAGTCACTACCAATATGCTATCCTCCATATCTAGTTAATTGCTTAAAAACCTTTGACTTACATTTAACCCTCTGAAGAATTCCTTAATGGAGTCTTCTGTCACATCATAGGGCAGGTTCCCTAGAAAAGCTGTGTAGGGTGGCGATTTGGGAAGACGGCTCCTGTCAATATTGGGTTCCCGAGCAGCCCGTGGAGCAGTGGGTAGGATGGAACGGTCAATTGGAGGTGCCCTATATACATCATCTTCATTACTGTGCCAAGTGGTTGAAACTAGGATAGAAAAGTGGACATAAATTAGAGGAAACTTCCCCCAATGCTGTTGTAGAATAGGAGTACCCATGCTAGGTGCCAAGTATTAAATAAGCAATGTCAGGAAAGAAACAGGCCATGTTAGAATCAGAACAGCATGCAAATAGTCTTAGTTTCTTTGACTCTCAGTATTTGAAGGCCTTTCGGGGCCCAGGATTTTCTTAACAAAATCATGGTGACTTCTTATTCTTTACGTAGAAAGAAAAAAAAGGAAAAAAGAGGAGAAAAGAAAAAAAAAAAAGAGAGTATACCCCATCTTTTTAATGATCCTGTGAGGCTGTTCCCCATTCTACAGAGGACACTCAGGTTTCAGGAAGGTCCAGTAACTTGCCCAAGGTCACGGATAGTAGAGCAGTACACAGTAATCCTGGTATAGCTAGGATTCCAACTTGGGTCCCCCTCACTCCAAATGTACTTAATCACTACGAATAGCTCTCATTCTTACCTTTCAGCTGTAAAAAGTGTTTTCTTCACAGTTTATCCCCCCTTTATTTAAAAAAAAAAAAAAGATAAATTCCATCCCTATTGTTCTGCTCATGAATTTGCACATCAGGTATTAACACTTATGGAAAGTACAATCTATGTGAACTTCCTTATGAAACTAGGTTATGGAAGAAAAAGCATTCTTCAGTCCACAATGAAAGCTTTCAGAGAAACATGACAGGCAATCTCATTTATGTCACATCCAATGATCATATACAGTTCCTGCCTGTTCTTGGCTACTCCTTGAAAGTAGAGAACTTGTCCAAATAATGACCCCAATGACTCTTCTGTATTTTTCCACCGTAATTACTTGTCCTATTCCCTTTCCTCAAATTGCTTTTATTTACTCAGGGACACCATGACTTCATAGTAACAGCTCTCGGAATGAATTATTCCTTGACTCTGAGTATAAACATCATAGATTACATTGTGATATCACTTTGTGAGGACATAATAAACTTTAGACACAAAAGGAAATAATCTAGTCCATGCTTTTCAAATGAAGAATGAGACTTAAAAAGGACAGTACCTTCAGAGAAATCTATTAAGAGTCAGAACTAGCTCTCTTAAATCACCACTTTAGTCCTTGTCTCACAAACTCTTAAAGCCTAAACCTAAAATTCCTTAGAATATATAAACATAAGATTTCAGCTTCAACAAAATGAGTGAGCCGCTACTATGGAGTAGATTCTGTCTAGAAGATAATGAAGATTCCCAGCATGATGATGTAAAATAAAAATTACCATCTCCTTCCAAGTCATCTGTTTCATCAGCCCAGCTGACTGGTTTGGGGACATAGGTGCTTCCTCCGCCAGTCCCTCCATCCTCAGCCAGAAAGTCTGTTAGGGAGATAGTCTTTCCCTTCTTATTCTTCTTTTTTGCTGTTTAAAAGGTGAGAAAGATTATTCATCAATACTTGAGTATTTACAGTATTGTACATTACACTACTGCTAAATATATTTATAAACAGAACAACATAAAGGCCCATCAAAGGCTTGGACTATGGCACATTTATGAAGGAATACTATGCACACAAAAATAAGTAGAAAGTAAAATATACTGGCCCAGAAGTCCATCGAGAAATAAAAAAAATAAAGTTTCAGAATACATATTATGGAAATCCCTTTTGTTTAAAAGCACATTTATCCTTATGTATGAAAAAAGGTCTAGAAGAATTTTCAAATGTGCCTTTTGTGGCGAAAGGTGGGGGTGGGGCAACCTTTTATCTCCTATAATATTCACTCATACATCATTTGAGATTTTTAATTTAGCAACTAACTGCATTTAAGATAGGTTACATTAGTTGCTCCTGGTATTCAAAGAAATGAAACAAAATCCCTACTCCTAAGAACAGTATTCTGTATGACACTTCTGAAGATTGTTTGACACTTGTAAAATAACCATGTGAGACAGGAATCATTGCTATCAAAACTTACAGAAAAGAAAACTAAGACTCAGAGAGATTAAATGACTATTCTAGAGTTACAGAACTATTAGATGGCAGAGCTAGAATTAAACCCAGGGTTTAGGATACCAAGTCTAGGGCTCTTCCCATAGGAGCCCCAGCCTTTAAGAAGCTTTTTATTAGCTTTATGACAGGTTATAACAATCATGGTAAAATGAACTCATTGTCATTTGAAAGTGTTCAAATGGTAAGATTCATATACATAGTTGGAGCTCTCTGCCATGTAGAAAAAAAATCTCCTTCCCCACCTTAACGTCATATATGAAGACGAAATACAGTGCTAAAGGGAATGAATAAGAAATCCCTAAGAACCAACACATGTAAATGTTTTCCAAGGTTAAGAAATCTTCAAAATCTCCAACTGACTCCATTTTGTGGACTGACCTTGGCTCTTTATCTAGTCCTCAGAACTTCTGAGATGGCACCAATCAACAGCTAATGCAGAAGAGCTCAAAGGACTAACTGAAGTTTTAGAACTGGCCCCTGAGAGCAGCCACTACATGGTAAGAAAAAAGTAAAAAGCTTTGTTGTAACAAAAATCAGTTTCATGGCTTTTAGTCATGAGTTCCTCTCCTCATTCCAATTCTCATCTAATTTGCAATCCAAGAGGACCAAGAATCTGTAACTTGATACACCATTTGTTTAACTAAAAAGGGTGCTCTCTCACTTGGTACCTGCCTTTCTTTTAAAGCCCAGTTTAAGGAAATAAAGAACTCTTTGGTCTGGGCTGGTGTGGCTCAACAGATTGAATGCCTACATGCAAAACCAAAGGGTCACTAGTTCTATTCCCAGTCTGGGAGCACACCTGGGTTGCAGACCAGGTCCCCAGTGGGAAGCGCACAAGGTAACCACACATTGATGTTTCTTTCCCTCCCTTCCCCTCTCTCTAAAAATAAAAATAAATAAAATCATTAAAAAAAGACTTCTTTACTATGAATGTTATAAACGATCTTCTGGACACAGTAATAACTTAAAGTAATATGGTTTCAATGTGCAAATCAGATGAACTTGGCTGCAATAATACAGGGGAAAAAATGGCCCTGAATGTGAAGTTTCCACGTTTCTCTTAAGTGAATCAATATTATTCATACTCCAGCCCTGGCTGGTATAGCTCAGTGAATAAAGTGCAGGCTGTGAACCAAAGAGTTGCCGGTTCAATCCTCAGTCAGGGCACATGCCTGGGTTGTGGGCCAGGTCCCCAGTGGGGGACATGTGAGAGGCAACCACACACTGATGTTTCTCTCCCTCTCTTCCCCTCCCCCTAAAAATAAATAAATAAACAAACAAACAAATAAATATATAAAACCTTTAAAAAAATACTATTCATATCCCCAAAGTATAATTTATGATCAACCAGGTTATATTTTGGATCTATTATACACTTTCAAAGAAACCACTTATGCAGAGGTTGGGTACTATGGCAGTGATACTGCTCCTGGCTCATATACAAAGGCCTAGGGGAAATTAAAACAATCCAATCTGAGTAAGACATAAAGAATACCTCTGCCCTGGCTGGTGCGGCTCTGTGGATTAAGCGCCAGCCTGTGAACCAAAGGGTCATGGGTTTGATTCCCAGTCAGGGCACATGTCTGGGTTGTGGGCTGGGAGGCAACCCATCAATGGTTCTCTACCTCTTTCTTTCTCTCTTCTACTGTCTCTAAATATAAATAAATAAAGAGAGAAAGAAAGAAAGAAAATGAAATTAAGGGCTTCTTGACTAATAATAAAAAAAAGAAGAATACCTCTGAGGAAGAATGCTTATAGTATATAGGTTTATTTTAGTCTTCTTCATATCATGTAGATCATAAATAGTGTCTTGGACTAGTAAAAGGCTAGCTAGAGATCCTTACCCTCACAGGACTTAACCTAGTATCAGCTATGCCTAATTATTATTATTTTTAAAAGATTTTATTTATTCATTTTTAGAGAGAGGTGAAGAGAAGGAGAATGAGAGGGAGAGGATCATCAATGTGTGGTTGCCTCTCGTGTGCCCTGTACTAGGCACCTGGCCTGCAACGCAGGCATGTGCCCTGACTGGGAGTCAAACTGGCAACCCCTTGGTTCTCAGTCTGTGCTTAATCCACTGAGCCACACCAGCCAGGGCTATACCTAACTATTAACCTGTCTGGTCTCTGGGGCAATAAAAATAGAACTAGTGGCTAGTCCATACAATGAGGTCACCTTCAACATAAGGTTAGTAAGAATTTGATTAAGGTGTCCCTTTCCCCTTTGTTCTATATACATATCTAATATCAAAACAACAGAATATGAAATTAACTTACCCTTTGGTCTGATATTGACTTAAACCAATTTTCTCGATCAGGGTTTCTCAACTTTTACCTGTTTACTCTTGACAAACAAGCCTCATGTTCTCCTTTAATGTTATTTGAAATTTCAAAAATAATAAACTAAATACGATGACTAAAAATCCATGTCAGATGACAACAGCTTTCATTTAAAGACAGGCTAAAATTCTTTCACAAGATCTCTAACTTAGGTTTCTTTAAATCTAGAAGCACTTAGTCACAATACATTGTATAAATAACAGATTTAAAGGATCTAACCTTTAAAAAGTAAAATCAATAAATCTAAATGGGCACCAATGTTTGCTTTACTATTTTATGCCCAAAACTGAAAAATGATGTTATCTAAATTCTCTATGCCCTTTGTTCCTCCAATATCTAGGCCCACAATATGTTTAGGATTATCAATCCCTTGCCACAATTATTGAACTGGTCCAACTCTTAGTTTTCTTTCTTTTTTTTTTATTTTTAAACAGGTTTTTATTTATTTTTAGAGAGAGGGGAAGGGAAGGAGAGGGAAACATCAATGTGTGGTTGCTTCTCATTCGCTCCTACTGGGGACCTAGCTTGCAAACCAGGCATGTGCTCTGACTGGGAATTGAACTGGTGACCCTTTGGTTCACATGCCAGCACTCAATCCACTGAGCCACACCAGCCAGGGCAACTCTTAGTTTTCTTTAGTTTAACTAGTTAAAAAGCTAAACCAAACACTTCAAAAAGCAAACAAAACATGCCCCAATTTACCCACATGGACTAAGGGGGGAAAACCCGGGTCTCAGAGATGTTATTAAATCCTCTAACTACCTGCTGCCTCAATTACAATTATAATTTATTGAACAAGCACCGGTGATTGCTCAACAGTGATTGCTCCGTATCCACTTGTGACTGGTTCCAGCCCCACCCCTGATGAATACCAAAATCCTCAGATGCTCAAGTCCCATAGATTAAATGTCATAGTATTTTAAATCATCCTCCTGTATACTTTAAGTCATCTCTAGGTTACTTATAATACCCCAAACAATGTAAGTAGTTAAACTGTATTAGGGAATAATGACAAGGAAAAAAAGTCTGCACAGCCCTACTAGTGTGGCTCAGTGGGCTGGGCTTTGCCCTGCAAACTGAAGGGTCACTGGTTCAATTCCCAATCTGGGCATATGCCTGGGTTGTGTCCCAGGTCCCAGTTGGGGGCATGAGGTAGGCAAATGATCTATAAGGTCTGGCAGAAGTAACACCTACTTGAGTGTGGTTGGTAGGGTAATAATGTGGGTGTAGTAATTTATAGTTTTAATTTGAACATTTCACCTAAAACGTCTATGGTGTGCTTGAGTGTGATACTGTTATGTTACAGAATTACATACTTATGATCCTGTAATAAAAAAGTGGTGTTATTTGTACTGGACACTATATGTTTCTTTCTTACAATGATGTTTCTCTCCCTCTTTCTCCCTCCCTTCTCTCTCTAAAAATAAATAAATAAAATCTTAAAAAAAAAAGTCTGGCCCTGGCTGGTGTAGCTCAGTGGATTGAGTGTGGGCTGTGAACCAAAGAATTGCCGATTCGATTCCTAGTCAGGGCACATGCCTGCGTTGTGGGGGCCACGTGAGAGGTAACCACACACTGACATTTCTCTCCCCTCTCTTTCTTAAAAAAAAAAAGAAGTCTGTACATTGTCAGTACAAATGTAACCACTGCAAACCTAACTACATAGTACACACCAGCAGACATAACCTTTTTCCCCCTAATATTTTTTCGGTCAGCAACTGGCAACATTTGCCAATGTGAAACCCATGAATATACAGGACCAAAACTGTACTTGTGAAGTTCTTTATAAACTCATATAGGTTAATTAAAACATCTTAAAAAAAAAACAGCATTTTTCAAAACTAAATCTGCAAGTCCTTAAACAAGAGACAATACATTTGTAGCTAACCCTTCTTAATAAACAGGGTTTGTAATGATAAATATAAAAATAAATACAGTCAATCGACTTAACTGTCAGTTTCTCAGTGTCTACACCACTGACATTGTAAGCTGGGTAATTCTGTTGAGGGGGCTGTCCTGTGCATTTTAAGATGGTTACCAGAATCTCTAGCCTCTTACTCATTAGAGGCCAGTAGGAAAGTCCCCACCCCACTGTGACAACCAAAAACGCCTCCAGACATTGGATTATCAGGTTGCAGCATGAAAAAAATGTTTTACTTTTCTCAGAATGTTTTCCTGTTATTACTTCATCGGATTGGTAATAAAAGCACGAATTGGTAGATATTGGAGTGAAAAAAATCTTTAGATTGGCTGCTAGTTCTATATTTCAAAACAGAGGACATCTTAAAAGTACTATAAGCAGTAAAGCTTACTGGATGTACAATACTGCCCTACTCCTGACACTTTCTTAAACTATTATCTCTTATTTAGGAAGGGGAAATCATGTAGCTCTTAACATTCAGATGAGGCTTTGTCAAAAATTAAGTTTCTTAATTTTAGATCTTGTCAGACTAAGTCCCACTTATTTATAGGGTTATCAACTCTTCTGTTTTAGTAACTACAGGTTAAGAAAGTCAGAAAGTGTCATAAAAATCGGTATAATATCATAGCAGTAATATTCATAGCAGGCAAAAACCTGGAAACAATCCAAATATCTATCAAATGTCCTGATGAATAGATAAATTTGGCAATTAAAGACTGAGTTCCCATACCTCTTACAATACAGATGAACCCTGAAAACATGCTAAGGGAAAGCTAACAATATGATTCCATTCATATAAAAATGTTCAGCCCTGGCTGGTGTAGCTCAGTGGATTGAGCGTGGGCCTGCGAAGCAAAGGATTGCGGTTCGATTCCCAGTCAGGGCACATGCCTGGGCTGCAGGCCAATTCCCAACAGGGGACACACAAGAGGCAACCATACATTGATATCTCTCCTTCCCTTACCCTCTTCACAGACGGGCGCCCAATTCACTGAGCCACCCCAGCTAGGGCTTTCCCTTACCCTCTTAAAGATAAAATAAAATCTTAAAAAAAAAAAAGTTCAGATCAGGTAAAAGCAAAGAAATTGTAGCCTTGGCTGGTATGGCTCAGTGGATCGAGTATCAGCTTGCTGCCTGCGAACCAAAAGGTCGCCGGTTCGATTCCTAGTCAGGGCACACCCCTAGGTTGCAGGCTAGGTCCTCCATTGAGGGCATGTGAAAAGCAACCAATTGATGAATTTCTCTCTCACATTGAGGTTTCTCCTCTCTCTCTAAAAATAAATAAATAAAATCTTAAAAAAAATACAAATTGTAGATTAATGTTGAGGACAGGAGTGAGAATAAGTGACTGCTAATGGATAAGGTGTTTTTTTGAAGTAAATCCTGCCAAATCCTTCAGAATTAGAACTACAGTAATTATACTGCTGCCTAGAGTCCTGACATGAAAAGAGGTTTCATACAATGCAATATCATCATGTTGAGAGGCTTCACCTTTACTGCATTGTAGTTTGGCATAGTAGAGCATAAAGATTAAGTCAAGACCAATAAGGTCTACCACCTCAACCTGTGTTCAGTTATATATGAACCCCTCTTCTCTGCCCAATTTCTTCATCTTGACACAATCTGAGGAAAAGGCCTATTGCCCTTTACTCACCTCTTCAGACACTCAATTTGATAATTTACATTATATATATAAACCATGCAATACACATCATGCTAGCCATTACACAAAGTTCTTGGAGCTTCTCTGTAAGAGAGGAGCTACAAAAATTCAAGAATAACGTCTTGCTGTGGGCATTTTCCTACAATTAGGACCACCTAAGAAACTGACTTTGGTGTGTGCACTTGTAAATGTATACACACGCAGTTAATTACAAATAAGCACTCGGTAAAACAAACGAACACACAACCAAATCAAACCCTGAAGTTCATTCTTTCCCTCACCATCATGACAGAAAATTCTAGGATGTTTTGAGCTAATGCCAAGTAGCAGGGTATTCTATCTCAAGCCATACACATATGGTATTTGAATTATACCTCAAAACTGTTTATACAGCCCTGGCTGGTGTGGCTCAGTGGATTGAGTGCTGTCCTGTGAACCAGAGGGTCACTGGTTCAACCCCAGTCAGGGCACATGCCTGGGTTGTGGGCCAGGTTCCCAGTGTGGGGTGTGTGGGAGACAACCACACATTGACGTTTCTCTCCCTCTCTGTAAAAATAAATAAGTAGAACCTTGAAAAAACAAACAACCCTGTTTGAACACACACACACACACACACACACACACGACAGTACTTAGAAACAGTTTTACTTTGACATCACTCTCTGTATTTGTATTTGAATTTTCATAAGTTTTAGTCTTGGCCTTCTGATTCTGGGTATATTACTCACAGAGTAACACATGGTTGAGGACGGGATTTGAAAATAGGTAATATGTAAACAGCATAAATGGCAACCAATGATTTAACTGTTAAGGTTTAGCATTGTACAAAAACTACAAATGGACGCCATCCTCTTTCTATAAAAATAAACAAGATCGTTCATATAACATCATTTTGAAAAGTGCCATACAAATGAAAGGCTTTCATGGGCATACATATACCATACCCAATTTTAAAGCATTTTAGTCTCAAAGATTAACCTGTATCAAAGACATTTAACATCAAGAAGTATACTGAAAATACACTTTGGGAATTTTACAGCCTTATTAATACAGTCATGTTGGTTGAGTGACCAATATGTGGGAATACTGATCACTGAATGAAGTCAATGCAATTGATCTGAAATGATTCAAAGTGTGAGAAAAAAAATTGACAAATTCCAAATTCAAGGGCAGACCGTCAGATGTAACCCGTGCTCATACACTAACTAGCACAGCGTCCTTTACACATACTACACAATCTAAAAAGATTTATGAGCCCTGGCTGGTATAGCTCAGTGGATTGAGTGGGGACTGCAAACCAAAGGGTTGCTGGTTCCATTACTAGTCAGGGCATATGCCTGAGTTGCAAGCCAGGTCCCCAGTAGGGGCCATGTGAGAGGCAGCCACACATTGTTATTTCTCTCTCTCTTTCTCCCTCCCTTCCCCTCTCTAAAAAGAAATTAAAAAAAAAAAAAAAGATTTGTGATTAAAGGAGATGAAGGTTTCCAAGGAGGCAAATGTGGAACATCACTAAGCAAATTCTGTTAACCAACCTGAATTTCACTCAACTCTAAAATGAATGACAAAATTGCTAATGTGGCTTCCACTTCTAAAAAATTCCACAAAAGTTACAGAGAAAGGGAGTATAGGTTTTTCACTAATCATGACCCTAAGCTGTCAAGATGGCAAATCCAGGTTGAATAAGCACTTTGCTTCAGATAAAACTTTTGTACAACACCCCAAACTTATGACATGAAGTCAACCTTGTTATTTCCAAGCTGACAATGGAGAAGAGTCAGGAGTCTCAAAGATTTCGACCTTGCTATGCCACCTGCATACAGCGTGACCTTGAACAACAAATTAACTGCATCTTCTTCAGCTAGGAGATACCACCATCTGCCTACATTTATCTCAGAGCATCCAATGAGACAAGAAACATAAAAGTGCTTGGTCAACTGTCTAGTGCTACACCAATGAAAAGGTTCAAATGCACTTCAATTCCCTCAACATTTCCCAAAGACATACACAATCCTTAGTCTCCTATGTGAAAACAGAGATGTAAATTCTTGGGGACAAATGAGTGTCCAGAGATAGAAGTTGTTCAGTAAATGTTTTGTAGAATGCAAAGTCGTGCCAGGGAAAAGGAACTACAGTTGATCCTTGATACTGTAGGGGGTTGGTTCCAGGACCTCCCTGTGTACTAAACTCCTCATATGCTCAGGTCTTCTACTATGTATAATGGCACAGTATTTACATATAACCTACACACATCCTCCCATATACTTTATATCATTTCCAGATTACTCTTGATACCTAATATGTGAATGCTATGCAAATAGTTGCTACACTGTATTGTTTGGGAATAAGGACCTCTTAGGAGTTGTGCAATTATTTCAAAAAATAAAAGCTAAACCCCGTCGCTCAAGTTATAAACATTTAACCTAAATGAGAGCTGTCAAGAGATCTGATCTTGTTCACCACTGCATCTCCAACACCACGAACCATGCCTAGTATAGTTTGCATTCAGTAAAAGTGTTGACTGAATTAAGAAAAAAAGCCCAGAAGTAATCTCGGTTTTCACCCTTGCTTCCTCTCCTCCAGCACGTGGGCACACCATAGTAGGTTTCCCACTCCCACCTAACTCCAGTACTTCAACCTCCAAACCTAACACATACCCTTGGAACACATGGGCCGGGCCACACTCTAAAACGGGAAGAGCAGATGTGGGAGGACAGAAAAGAAAGCAACACAGGCGCGTAAAATCTTGCCATCTGCGCTCGCGCGTGCTTTTAAGGCGCGCCCGTCTCCACTACCCTCGGTTCTTCCACCGCGCACGCGCACCGCTGCCATCCCCCGCCCCTTCACCGACTCGCGCTCGCGTTCTAACTGCCCCCCCCTTCATTCCCCTGCCCCCACTCCCGTCCACAACGGCCTCGCGCCTAGACCTAGTCTAGTGTGCACCCGTCCGCGCGGCAACCGTCTCCTTTCCTCCACGCTTTCATGGGCGGCACAGTACTTCAAGTCTCTGAGAAGGCCTCACGCCTCTCACAGATCTTTCTGCGCCTCCTCTTCATTCCAACTCCAGAGAGTCCATCATTACTCCCCGCTCCAACCTCGCGCAGATGGGGTGAAAAGGGTGTGAGGGGGAGGGTGTCCTTCCCCTTCCCCCAAACATCCCGAGGCGATAACCTAACGTGGCCAAGCCGCCAGCCTGCCGCAGCCCTCAAATCCGAAGGAAAGCAGTGCCGCTCATTCCCCGACTCCAGGGAATCAGTGGATCAGGCTCCGAGAATGACTTGGGAGCCCGCTTCTTAGACGCACTCGGCCGCTCACTCACCTGAGGCCGCCATGTTGGGAGAGGGAGAGAGAACGCAAAGGACCCGGATGAAGCAATCACGTGATTATAGCGGGAGCGCCAGCAAGGAGACGCGAAACTGGGAGGGGGCAGGGAGGTGAGGAGTGAGACAGGAGGCGGGGCGTCGCTGATCTAGGTTCGTACAGCAGCGCGAGGAGGTGGCGCAGCGTCCGAATGGAAGACCTGCGCGACATGTGGCCGAAGGGGTGGGGCCTGGGCTGTCGCGAAACCCCTAACGCTTTACGTAGACCAACGCGCGGACGAGGGGCCTGAGTCCCGGACAGGGTCGGTGGATTCGCGACTTCCTGTCGGTGGGGTAAGCGGAAGGGGCGGGTCCGCGCTGGCTAGGGTCGTGTATCTGGGACGGAAAGGTAGCGAGCTGCAGCTCAGAATGGATGTTACCACAATTGGTTTACTGAAAGCGAGTATTTTGAGTTTCTTTTTAAGTCCCTTTTTTTGGAAGCAAAACAAGACCACAATCCTGCGTGATGATGTTTTTAATTTTGCTTATTTAGAAGGAATAAAGTAAAAAATATAGAACACTTAATTGCCAAAGGTTTTCACGTCATTTAATCCTTTATTTTACTGGATACTTAAGTCAAACTCAGGCCCGTGATTTCAGAGACGAGTGCTATCCGTCCTTCCCCGGCTAATGCTACATTTTACCATACATTTATCATATTAGCACTTTACTCAATGAAAAATTTCATTGGTTGTCTACCATGAGTCAGGCACTGTTAATGGCTTTTTTGAGTACAAGAGATAACAAAACCTCCCCAATGGAGGTTCTAGTCCAGTGAGGGAAAGATAAGGACGCTAGGTAATTAAGGTGATTTTGATAAAAGGTGACTGGCTGCAACTTTATCTTTATTTAGTTATTTATGCCTCACCCAAGGATTTGTTTTATTGCTTTCAGAGAGAGAGAGAGGAAGAGTGAAAACATGTGAGGCAGAAACGTCAATCAGCTGCCTCCTGTATGTGGGCCCTGACGGGGAATCAAACCTGCAACCTTTTGGTGTACCAGTGGAGGCTCCAAGCAACTGAGCCACCGGGTTAGGTCCGACTGAGTGCAGTTTTAGGTTGCCTGCTTAGGGAAGGCCTCTGAGGAAATGACATTTGAACTGAGATCTGAATTACAACAGCCAGCTCTGAGAACATCTTTAGGAGGAGCTTTAGGAGAAGGCAGAGGGTGCAGAGCTAGATCAAAAGTTCCAAGGCAGGAACATCTGGGCAAGTTGAATGAAGAATTTGAAGGCTGATAGCTGGGGTATGGTAAGGGAGGAGTGGAAGATGAAGTTTGGAAAGTAAGTAGAGATTGGATCAAATGTGTCTTTGTAAACCAGGTTTAGGAGTTTGGATGTTATTCCAAGTGAGTTGGGGAAGCATGGGAGGATTTTATGTGAGGGAATGTCATGACTTATAATAAAATTTTAAGAAAGATTAGTATGAATGTGGATGGTGGTTACACGAGTGTATATTTATGTAAAAAGTTCATCACAGAGTACACTTAAGATTTGTGCAGTTTACTTATAGAAGTTATACTTTAATGTGAAAACCCCCCGCCACAATAAGAATACTCAGGCTATTGAATGGAGAGTGGATTATATAAATGTGATAATGGAAGAATAAAACCATGTAACAGGTTGTCGCTGCTTCCAGGGCCCCACTGTGACTTTTCATGGATTCTAGCCATTTCTGTGTTCATAGGTCCCTTTCTCCATAAGAACAATATTAAAAATTATATTTTATGATTGCTATAAAGACAAATAAGTTGATAATATACATTAAGACATTTTCTTTAACCTGAATGGTTTTTTTCCTTATAACTTTTAAAATAAACTAAAATGTTTTTGAGGTGTCCTGAAAGTATGGCGGGACCTGGACACTGTGCCTGCTGTGTCTACTGGATTAAGCCCGTCCTAGCTGCTTTAATCCTGATGAGCAAAGGTGGTGGTCTAGACGTGAGTGTAGGATGGACAGGGATATATGCAGAAATATTTTGAAAGTAGACTTGGTGCTTGCTTAGACCTAGGACACAGGAGAGGGAGCTGTCAAAGATGACTACCGAATTTTTGGCATGAACATGTGGCTGGTACAATTTACTTAGATGGCACAGCCTGGGGTGGAGCAGGTTTGGGGAGGGTGGGTAGGCTCTGTTTTGGCCCTATTAAGTATGAGGTAGCTACCAGTTCAGTGCTTCCCATGTTTTAATGTGCTTACAAATCTCCTGGGGAATTTGTTAAAAGCCGTGTTCCAAATCAGTAGGACTGTGGTGAGCCTGAGATTTTGTATTTCTCCTGATTTGGATCATTAAAATGGAATGATACCTGAGAATTAAGGAAAAAAAGCATTGTCCCAGTTACCACTGGAGGCAGTAGATTTCAGAAAGTTCTGAGAAAAGCCAAATGAGATTGGGATATACAGTGTAGGGAGAAACTTTCAATTACTAAGCACCTATGTATTTTAGGGTGATACAGGCACTTAAAAACTAGTTTGTGTAGTCCTCACAGTGGCCTTCTAAGGCAGCGGTCCCCAACCTTTTTGGCACCAGGGACTGGTTTTGTGAAAGGCAATTTTTCCGCAGACTGGGGTGGGGGGGAGGGTTTCAGGATAATTCAAACGTATTACATTCAAGCTCACCTGCTTCTGTGAGGCCCGGTTCCTAACAGGACCGGACTGGTACCAGTCCATGGCCAGGAGGTTGGGGCCTCCTACTCTAAGGTTAATGTTATTAATAGTGTTTTAAAACATGACTGAGGCTCAGAAACAGTAAGTACCTTATGTGAGAGCACACAGCCAGAAAGTGGTAGAGTGGCAGACACAGAATCGTCTTTCTCAGGTTTATGTCCTTTCCAGTTTCCTAGAGACTTCTTAAAAAAAATTAAGAAAACTGCCCTGCCTGCTTTGGCTCAGTGGATTAAGCGCTGGCCTGCAAATCAAAGGTCACCAGTTTGATTCCCAGTCAGGGCACCTGCCTGGGTTGCAGGCCAGGTCCCCAGGTTTGTCTCACACATCAGTGTTTCTCTCTTAGTCTTTCTCCCTTCCTTCCACTCTCTAAAAATAAATAAAATCTTTAAAAAAATAAAGAAAACTAGCCCTGGCTGGTGTAGCTCAGTGGATTGAGCACGGGCCTGTGAAGCAAAGTGTTGCTGGTTCGATTCCCAGTCAGGGCACATGCCTGGGTTGCAGGTCAGGTCCCCAGTTAGGGGACACATGAGAGGCAACCACACGTTGATTGTTTCTCTCCCACTCTTTCTCCTTCCCTTCCCCTCTCTCTAAAAATAAATAAATGAAATTAAAAAATAAAGAAAACTGTTAAAATCTCCTGAGAAGTCTATGACAACCACTCTGTAGCATTTGTTCTGAAGGAACCCAGAAGAAATAAACTGTGGTAGTTATCAATTGCTGTATAACAAATTATCCTAAAACAATAAACATTTATCCTCTCACTTTCTGTGGGTCAGAAATTGGTTATTGAAAATCACTTTCCAAGTCCTGACATTTGCAGTGTCTCTTACATTCATATCCTCTTCTCTATTTTCCTGTTATTTCCCTTGTCATTTTTCACCCTGACCACTGCATTAGTCTCCTAATGAGTCTTCTTCCTGCCTACAGTCTTTCCTTGCTTCATTCCATGTAATGTGTAGCTACCAGATTTATTTCCCAAAGTATAGGTCTGGACACATTCCCCTGCTAACAAACTTCCCATGATTCTACATGGCTTAGGCAGATATTCAAGGCTGGTCTAGTCCAATCCCAAACCACTTCTTTCCCACTATCCTCCCTGTCTGCTGTTACATCCCAGCCAGCTACACCTATGCTTTCCTGACCTAGTCTGTTTTTTTTCCTCTTTGCTTTTCCTTCTGCTTAGAATATGCTTTCTTCCTTCACTACCAAATGGGTCAACAATATAAGCGCTTTTCAAATGTCACCTTTTCTAGGACGAAGTTTTTTCTGGGCATCTTTCTCTGAAATCCCACCCCCCACCCTGCCCCAGGACTGTGCCTGTATCTTCTTTTGGCATTTGTCGTCTTTCTCCTTGAATTGCCTTCACTTGTCCATCAACTCCTCCATCCATGTGATCATCTCTGTTTTCCTCGAGTTAGCACCGGGAACATTGCTGGTGCTCAGTATGTATTTGTTGGTGTTAAAGTCAGACTTCCAAGGAATTGTATACATTCATCAAGGAGGTTTTCAAGAAGTTATCATAACACATCTTGATTTATATGCTTGGATTTATTTCATTGACCTGGAAAATGTAGCCCTTAAAAACAATGGTTTCTTTCACATGAAGAAAGCAAAAATTTCCTCTTTTAGGATTTTTCAAACTGAAAAATGTTTGGAAACTAAATTAAAATAAAGGAAATGAAGAAATGCACATAAGTTTATATTTGTTTTCCAGAGTCTGAATTTACCAAGCTCATTAGCTTAATTTAATATTTAAGGTTCTTACAACAATTTGGTTGAAATTGTCCAAATTTTCTTTTGAAGACCACTCTGGGTGTATGTGTGTATATATAAAATTATATGTATATATAATTATACCTAGCAGTTTAAAATTTTTCAACATTAATTATAAATTTTTGTTAAATCATACCCTTGTTTTTCTCTGAGCCTTAGAACTCTTACCTGTAAAAGGAGGGCATTTAACTAGATGATTTCAAAGATCTTTTTTGTCATCTTCTGAATCTGTGATGCTAATTGTGGATATTATGATCCTCCTTCTGGTAAAGCTGGCAAAGACGTTCTCCAGATAACCAGGACTAAGCTAATCCATTAATCGGACAATGTGGTTCATATGCCAGTTACTCCTCTTTGTCCAGCTTGTGTAGCTGAAATAATAGATTATCATTGTTTTCTGCTTTATGTTCACACAATCCAAGCAAAGTATATCACTCCCTTAATGGTGTGTATTTCTGTAAAATAAAAGTTTTTTTAATCACTGAGTTTTGAATGCGTAAGGTTAATTTTAAATATATATCATTATTAATAGGGATTCTATTTTTGGTATGGTGAATAAGTTTTCAGTATATCTGCCCTATCATAGATAACAGTAACCTCAACAAAATAACAACAACAACAACAGTAACAAAACCCAAACCTACAACTATGCAAAAGCTGTGGAGAAAGGCAAGCAGATTTTGGAGGAGAGACAAAACTTGGAAGAA
>PVKM010006756.1:0-43313 GCA_004027735.1 Carollia perspicillata
TGGGATGGGAGTAAAAGACAGAAAACTGTACTGAAAAACAATAAAAAAAAATGGGCAAAGGACCTGATCAGACACTTCTCCAAGGAGGACATATAGAGGGCCAATAGACACATGAAAGAATGCTAACATCACTAGCCCTCAGAGAGATGCAAATTAAAACCACAATGAAATACCACTTCACACAGGTGAGAATGGCCATCATAAACAAATTAACAAACAATGAATGCTGGCAAGGTTGTGAACCCCACTAGAACTGTTGGTGGGACCACAGACTGGTACAGCCCCTGTGGAAAACAGTATGGAATTTCCTCAGAAAATTAAAGATGGAACTGCTTTGACCTGGCAATTCCACTGCTGGGACTATACCCTAAGAATCGCGAAAGACCAGTCCAAAAGAACCTATGTACTCCAATATTCATAGCAGCACAATTTACAATAGTCAAGTGCTGGAAACAACCTAAGTGCCCACCAGTAAGTGAATGGAGAAAAAAACTATGGTATATTTACACAATGGAATACTACACAGCAGAAAGAAAGAAGGAGCTCCTACCATTTGTGACAGCATGGATGGAACTGGAGAGGATTATGGTAAGTGAAACAAGCCAGGCAGTGAAAGACAAATACCATATGATCTCACCTATAAGTGGAACCTAATCAACAAAACAATCAAGCAATCAAAATATAACCGGAGACATTGAAATAAATAACAAACTGACAGTAACCAGTGTGGCAGGGGAGAGGGGGCATGGGGGAACATACAGGAAAGGCCATCAAGGAATGTGTATAAAGCACACATGGAAAAAGCCAAAGGGGGTAGGTTCGAGGGTGATAGGTAGGGATTGGTGGGCTAGGGGGTCATGGTGGGGAGAAAATGGAGAAAACTGTATTGGAACAACAATAAAAAATAAATAAAAAACAAACATGTAAACAAACAAAAAAGAAAAGAAAACCATCACATTCACATTTGCTTCAGAAAGAATAAAATACCTAGGAATAAGTCTGAACAAGGATGTAACTTTTACTTAGAAAATTATAACACTGAAAAAAAGAAATTGATGGAAATACACAAAAGTGGAAGCACATACTGTATTCATGGATAGGAAGAATCAACATCATTAAAATGTCTAAGATACACAAAGCAGTCTATAGGTTCAACACAAATTCTGTCAAGTTTCCAATGATGTCTTCCAAAGAACTGGAATAAATATTTCAAAATGTATATGGAACAACAAAAGGCCCTGCATGGCAACAGTAATCCTGAGAAAGAAGAATAAAGTTGGAGGAATCATGCTGCCTACTATCAAACTGTACTATAAGGCCATGGTATTAAAAAAAGCCTGGCACTGGCATAAAACAGACATGTAGTGCAGTGGAACAGAATAGAGAGCCCATAAATAAACCCTTACCTTTATAGTAAATTGATAGTCCATTTGCTAAAGATAGTTTAGTCAGCAAATGGTGTTGGGAAAATTGAATAGATATATGCATAAAATGAAACTAGACCACCTTTTTATACAGCACACATGAATAAATTCAAAATGGATTAATTACTTAAATATTGGATCGAAACATAAAAATCCTAGAAGAAAACATAAGCAGTAAAATCTCGGATATTGCTTATAGCCCTGTCTTTTAAACTATACATTTTTTTTGCGTGTGTGTGTGTGGTGTGTGCTGAGATGCTAAGAATGGACTTCTGTGTGTTTTTTTACAGGATTATACTTTCCAACCTTATTGAAAATCTAAAAAATGGAAAACAGATTTAATTTATTGAAAAAAAGGAAGACATCTCATTCTGAAGCTGTCTGCTACTTTTACAAGCACCTTGAGGTTTTGATATTCTTTAAATAAAAACTTCAGTCCTTTTATCAAGATGACATCATAGTTGGGCAATTGTGATTTTTAAAACTCTTTCTTATTTAGGGGTAAGAGATTACTGTAAAAACACAACTTTGAGAACTTAATTTAGAGTGAATACTTGCAATTTTGAGATTTATTATATCTTAAAAGAAAAAATATTAATTTATTGTAAATTTTTTTGTTCCATTATGGATGGTTATGCTTGAGAAAGAGAACAATTTATTTTGGCATTATGGGGTGTTGTTCCTGTATGAGAAGAGCAATGTCAGTCCCAGGACCATTATCATTACTCTTGCAATTGAGACAGAGTCCCTCTATCCTTTATCTCTGATAGCCAATCAAATGTTCATTGAATATTTTTGTTAAATTTATAATAGCAACATTAAAACTTATAAAAATTTTTACTCATAATAAATTAATTTTGAAAATAATGAAAAATGTGTTATTGGTATGTGTTCAGACTCAAACTTTGAAAGAATATATTGTTATTCACCATGTTGAAGTAACAATGTATAGCATGGTTATGATTAAATTAAAAGGGGACATTTTTGGGCAGGAGCAGAGTCTGAAATATAATAAATTATTTACACATTCCTAACATTAAAAAGTGTACTCTTGTGTCAGGTGATCAGAGTTGAGATGGGAACAGACAATGACAAGATCACATTGTTTTTATAACATGATGATGATGATGAGTAATGACAGCTAACATATACTAAAGGCTTACTATGTGCAAGACACAATGTTAAGCCAATTTCATACCTTTTATTATTAATATATTTTACATAGTACCAGTATAAAATGAAAGCTGATCCCATTGAGTTTTGTGATATAAACTAATTTGTTTTATGACTTTTTACTATTACTATAAGTAGTCATAAGTGTTTTTTCAGTGTAATTCTTTTATGTGTGTTTTTTTCAGCTATTCACTCAGTATTTGAGAATTAGGTTTTGACCTTCAATGAATCTGTTCAATATTGAATTAACCCTTATATAGTAAAAATATTTTTCTAAAATAATAATATCAGCATAAAAATTTATGAATGGAATTTCTATTTTTAACATTCAAAAATGAATGAACAATAAGTTGGATTCATTATTAGATATAAATTTGGAGAAAAATACATGAAATTACATAAATATATACAAATAAGTACCCAAATATGTTCTACCCAGCTTAATGAAAAATGAATCAAAATTTAATGGATAAACCAGAAATAACAGCATCAATATATTCATTTTCAATAATAACAACAAAGGTTGTAGGCTTTACATTTCTGAAACCCCCTTATTTTCATATTTTAGTCATTCTGCCTCAAATATCAAGAATTTATATTTTTTTACAAATTGATTTTTATTTAAGCTTTCTCTTGATTGTTATTATAGTATATATTTTATATTATATACTACATTAATGTGAATACAATGGTATGAAATAATGTTTGGTTTTAACTTTCAGGTAATTCTGGGGTAAGACATACAACTGACTACTTTGTAATTTCTATACAGTTTTATGATATTATAAATACAAAAATTCTCCTTTCAGGTAAGATTGTTTCCTTGTATCATCTACTCAATTCAATATGTTATTTCCCATTTAGTTTGAGTACTAACAAAAATGTTGTGCTGAGTTAGATTTCTGATTAACTTTGATAACAAAGATACTTACTAGATAGGAAATGATGAAACCAAACATGTGAAATATGATAATGAACTTGTATTTGAGTTCTTAATGTATGTCAGGCACTGTTCAAAAACACTTTATGTAGATTTTATCAGTTAAGTATAATCTCCTTTGGTAGTTAATATCATCATAATCATTCCCATTTTATAAATAAGGAAAGGTGTTTAGAGAGGTCAACAAATTTCCTGAAGTTTACACACACAAAAAAATGTTAGAGCAGACCCTGGCTGGTGCAGCTCAGTGGATTGAGTGCGAATGAAAGGGTCACTGGTTCAGTTCCCAGTCAGGGCACATGCCTGGGTTGCAGGCCAGGTCCCCAGTAGGGGATGCACGAGAGGTAACCACATATTGATGTTTCTCTACCTCTTTCTTCTTCCCTTCCATTCTATCTAAAAATAAATAAATAAAATGCTAGAGCAGAATTGAACTCCAAATATTCTAGCTCTAAAGCGCATGTTGAAATATTAAAACCTAGTTGAATATATGCAAGATTAAAGTCATTGTAAGGCTCAGATGAGATTATCTACAGAAAGTTTCAGTTGGTATTGCTATGACATGAGGGCACTTTAGAGCTGTTAGTAGAGTCTAACGGAGTTGATTATTTATGCCTACTAAGTTGCATTCACACCAAACAGAGACACTTTTTCCATCAGTAGATAAGAGTTTTAGGGCAAGTATTTAAATGTCAGTTTCAGTGAAATGGTTCTGCAATAGGCTGGACATAGTGAAAACTGGCAAACTCCAAAGGCCCAGGATCATGTTGACCTTTGTGTACAGGATATTCCAGAAACCAGAATAGTTTGCATTTTTCCTCACATTTGGCTCTCCCTGCTTTAGACTACACCAATTAAAGCAATGGGAAATCTTAGGAGGACAGTTCAAATATGCTAATTCTAGACCAGTTTTGTACAAATACTATGGTACCTAGAGTTGTATTCAAAATATGTAACATCATGGTAGTAACTCCTTTAAGTAATTTTCCTGTTAAAATGGTCATATTTTGCTCTTGTGGGGTTCTCTCCTGAAACCAGTTGATGTGTGTCTGAATGCTACAAACAACTTTAAAATGTAATGTTTTTGCCTTAATAATTCATGCAATGTAGGTGTGTATGAGAAGTTAGCAAAGAAAACTAAGCAACAAATTTTTAGATTGAGGATTCAACAACATGTTAAATATCCATTGAAAATTCTTCATCATATGCTTTTAAAAAAATCCTCATCTAAGGATATGTGCTCATTACTTTGAGAGAGGAAGAGGAAGAGGGAGAGGGAGAGGGAGAGAAACATCAATGTGAGAGAAACATCTACTGGCTGCCTTCCATTTGCGTCCTGACTGGGGATGGAACCAGCACCCTCTTGGTGCAAAGGACACCACTCCAAACACCCAAGTCACTCAGCAAGTGCTCTTAGTCATATTCTGAAAAATCTACAGTGGAATCCTCCAGTGGTGTGGTCTAATCTCCAGGTACTTGGTCCAGGTTTAATTTAGGATATAAACCCATGTTCATTTTCCAACAGGCCAAATGCCTTATCTCATTTGAGAATAGGATTAGAGTCTTTGCATTTGGATAAGCACAGTTGGCAGTAATGGAGCATGGCCTTGTAATGATGTGAGGAAGAATATGTGAACCTACTCAAGATCTACCATATTTTGCCAAGTATAATGAGGACTTTTTTGCCTAAATTTTTGAGGGAAAAATAAGAATGTGCATTATACCTGGGTAGTTCTAATTCCGTATATAACAATATTTTAATTATTTTATTTATGTTTATGTATTAAAAGTGTAACTCTAGAAGGCAATAATGATATTCATATGCAAAATAACACCCTGGAATACGATAATGTTTTGTTTCTAAATATAAATAAATAAAAAATGGAATTAAAAAATTAAAATGACAGATTTCTTTTTCCTGAAAGTTTGGGCCAAAAGTGTGGGTGTGCACCATACATAGCAAAATATGGTATTCAAGAAAGATATTATACACTTGAAAGACTGCTTGCGAAAGTGCCTAAATGTCTTAAAGCTCAGTAATAGAAGACTGAAGTCTTAGGCTGCTTCCATTTTTGTGAAAACTGGGGCTTGCCAAACTCCATCCTGCTACTGTTCCACTCATTCAAAATTAGTAAGATTTTTTTTGTTGTTGTTCCTCTAAATAGAAATTCATTGTTACTGTTGTTAAATACATTCTCAATAAAAATTGGGGAGGTGCACTTATATTTTGAGAATGAGATTAAAAATGATTGAATTAAATGATATTTGAAAATTACAACTTTAATTATCATGTTAGTATTACCAAAATTATATTTTTACTCAGTTATGTTGTATAAAACCTGTTACATTTAATATTTTTAATAATAAACAGGCTAGTAAAGCAACAATAAATAAATATTTGTAATACGAAAAGATTGTTATTAGTTTGATGATTTAAGAAGGGAAAAGGAAAGAGGTACATAATATTAAGTTCATTTTTGATATTTTCACTGTAGATGTAAGTCAGTTTCATATTATTTATATGAATCATATTAAGACTATCATAAGGTTTGTAAATGGTATGTAAGTATATAATACAAGTTTTTAACAGAGAGATTTATATTTTTCAATTTTTTGCAAGCAGTTGTTTGATTTTTTGAGTCAAGTAGATTATTTTTTAGAACTGTTCTCTATTTGAACACAGAGAAACGTTTGAAATTTAAAATGTAAATAAAAAATAGCTAATGAAGGACAGAAGTAGCTAATCTCAGTTGAATTAGACCCAGTCAATCAATTAGTCACTCAACAAACACCTATGGTGCACATACTGTGTTCCAGGTACTGTGTGTGATGTTAGGAATGGAACGATCTGTGAGAGACAGGGTTCCTACTTCTGTGGAGCTGGCAATATAGACTGGCTATTTGATCTATTTTACCATTGGTATTCCTTCCTGCAGTAGTAAATAAGGATTTGCATGTCTTCTAATATACAGGTGTTTAATAAATAACATGTATTGCATATTGAAAAAGTATTTGAAAATTTGAAGTAGGACTATTGGTACCATGAAAAGGGTTGAAATTATGCATATTATTTATTATACATTTTTGAGACAATGATGTATTAGAATATACATGTACATTCCATGGGAAATGAAATGTGTAAATATATTTATGGTACATAATTTGAAAATTCAATTTGTACTCGATTTTTCAAAGTAGCTAGTGTACAATAAGCCCATGTGATATCAATGTTCTTAGTGATAGAAGAAAAGATAGTAATTGTATACTAAAGAAATTTAAGATGTATTTTGATGATGTGGTCAATTACTTGGCCTTTGTAAACACTCACGGAATAACTGGTTTCATTTAATAAGTCCATTTATGAAGACAGCCACTGTTGCACATTGGTGCTTATCAAAAGCATTTTTTCTCTGAAGAGATTGCTCATGTATAGCATCAAACTACCAATTAATGTAATTTGTTTAGAGCCATTTTTCTTTTTGTACCATCAAGGCATTAGCTATCAGAGGTGAATGGTAAAATATCCAGCCAAAATGGGTCATATGGCCATTCCAACAACTTGAGCAAAGGGAGAGAGAACACCCATGTTACATTTACCCACATTTTCCCCTTAACTGAAGCTTCTAAACTAAGATTGATAGAAAACAGTGTTTAGAAAGAAATAAAGCATACTGATTTATATAAAATGCTATTCACTCTATTTTTCATTTTGTATTAGCTTTAATAAATAGATATGCCTTTTTATTTTGTAGAACCCTACCATTAAATGATACCATCACTCTTTTCCTGCCTAAATAAATTCAAATTCTTGTCACCTACTCTCTGTACAGCAAGATTTAAGACATTATTTCTAATTGAGATTTTTATGGAATATCTTTTAAAGATAAATTTGTTTTATTCTTTCACCCACTATTTAAAAAGGATTTTCACATTTTTTATCTTCTAAAGGAATTGTCAATGAGAAACTAAAACTGCATAGACTATACATTAAAATCACTTTAGTTTTTAAGCTGTCATGAACTGTTTCAAAAAATGCTAAGTTGCTATTGTTTAATGTCTGTCATTTTATAACGCTTTAGAAGTTATCTATCCTGTAAAATTATTAACTGATGCTAAAATTGCCTTGTAAGTATTAGGACAATAGCAATTTTGTAACAGCTGGGACACTGCCAATGTAAGATAAGTACATTTTGCTCTGTAGATTCATAAAGTGCTTAGAAATGGTTTGTGACTGATGGATGGATGCATTTTCTAAGTGTAGAAAGCAATATTTTGTAGAAGGAAATGGCTTGAAAGCTGACACACATGCATGCAAATGCCATTCTCTTCAGTAAGTAATTTGCTTTTTCTTTCAAAAGCATAAATGGCATAGTTAGACACATTATTTTGTATATTGCACATAACAATACAAGATGCACAAAAACAGCAAGTACAAAACATTTCATATTGATAGAAGAACCCATGGCAGTGGTATATGATTAGCATAAATGTATACACACTGAAGTAATGCCTTCAGGATTAAAAAGTGAAACTGAAAAAAAGGGAAAGTTCTAGTAAACTTCAGTAAATGGCAGTGATTATTATTTTTTATTTAAACTTAATTCTGCTACTTGATTGGAACTCTGTACCATTTTAAATGTATATTTTCCATAAACCACTGAACACTAATTATAGTGCTGGCACAGGTGACAGCTGTCACGTTGCCTTGCATACCTGCTTAGGATGGCTAACATTTTTCAGCTTTTTAAGAAAAAAAGTAAACAATATCTTTTCCTTTATGACAGGTCTTAATATGGGACAAACTTTGTTCAAGTTGTAATTGTTCTGGACCTAAATGGGATGTTTACACATTTAAAAAATATAGCTAATGTTGTATACTGAGTACATGGAACAAACTGGCAGAGAGTATGTTACTTAGCAATATTTGTATTATGAATTTCTGAAAGCACTTTTAAGGATGATCAAATTTGAACTAATTGTCTTTCAGAGGCATTTGATTTAAAACCACCCCTAACAACTCTCAGTTTGTTAAAGAACATAAGCTTTGGAGTAAAACTGGTGGGGTTCAAGTCTTGGTATCAACATTACTAGCTTTGCGAATTTAGGCCAGCCTTTGAACTTTGCTAAGCTTCAGTTTCTTACTATACAAAAGGAAGAAAGTAACATCTACTTTTTGGGGTTGTTAAGAGGAGTGTATCTATATGAAGTGCTTTTGTACAGTTTCGGGCAGTTAGCCCTTGATAAATTATGGCTTTTGTGTATGATATTATTGTCACACCTCCATCATTATCCACATCATTTTGTTTGTTGTATCAATGGAGAATTACCTCAGTCCTTTAAATGTCCTCACTTTCCACCTTCATTTGGACAATTTCTGTGAAAATCACTTACATTAACCCCACTCATTTAATGGGAGTTGAGTACAATTCGAGAGGAAACCATACCCTCAAAACTTCAGCATGTTTTTACTTTTACCTTACTGAAGCAATTCTTTTATTTCTTTGATACATATTTCTTTCAACATGTTCCAACAAAATGTAGACATTAATAAAACCTACTGACTTTGGTAGTACAGGCATACCTTGTGTTAGTGTGATTTTCTTTATTGTATTTCATCAATGTTATGTTTTTTCCTAATGGAAGGCAAGACCATCCCCCAGCAAAACGATTACAGCTTGCTTTATTGCAATACTCACTTTGTTGTGGTGGTCCGGGGTCAAACTTGCAACATCTCCAAGAAATGCCTGTATTTTGGATGCCAGTAAGGCAAAACTCTCCATTTGTACTGTGGAATGTCCCCCCCGCCGCCCCCCCCCATAGAGATTAGATAGGTATTAGAGCATGCGGGTATCTTTGCATCCACTGGTTAGTAGAAGATGTTATACAGCATGAATTAATTGATTAATAGGCTTGCAACTTAGTGAAATTCTCTACCTTTTTAAAAGGTGCATTCGTGAATGACCTGGAAGATTTTGTCACAAAAATGTGCCAGAGGAATGCTTTTAGACCACAGGTGTTTACATCTGAGTTATTTCCACTTGAGGGGACCTTTGATGGGACTCCTTAATTGACAAAACTTGAGATAAGAATGGAAACAAATATTGGCCCTTTGATTTAAAATCTTATAGGCAAATTTTGAAGAGTTCTACTATTATGAAACAAATAGTTTATTAAATAGCTAAAATATTGACATCTAAAAACTTTAATTTTTATTTTCTTCATGCAGTTTCTTATTTTACTTTGTTATGCCTTTAACTCTTGGTGGGGAAGTCTGTGTTTATATATATAGTTTTAGCCATAGTTGTGCCAGTTGGTGTTATGACACCGCATGTGTTCACTATAGTAGTTTTTCCCCAATCCATCTTCTACGTGTAAAATGACATGAGAACATTTTCCTAAGTAACCTCATATCAGATGGAGGGGGTTATATGGATTTCAGTACCATAAGCCTAAAGCTCCAAGGTCAATGGCATTCCTACATCTCTCATTATGGCCCTCGAAATTGGGCCTCTTATTGGTATGGATCCACTGAAAAAGAATGAGATTTTCTGCTGATTATCTTCCTTTCTCTTTAGCAAACTTATTTAGTGGAGAAAGGTTACATTCCCCTCAGAGGAGCATTTTAGATTTTTCATCTCGGAAGTCTGTCACTTACAGTCGAAGCTCCTCAGGTATTTATATGTCATAACCACCCATAGGCAGGCTTTTGGCACAGTTATCCTAAGTATTATGCATAGTTTTTTATACTCTGTCATGCTGTGGATACATTTTTTTGGAACAATGTAAGTTTGTTTACACCATTTCTTTACCTTTGAGTCCATGAAGAGAAAGTGCCTTTGGGATAGCCTATAAGAATATGACACAAACCCTTAGCTATTAATGCTTATATAAAACCTTAACATGAAAGGAAGTGCTGGCAAGAAGCTCAATGGCAGATGTTCTAGTGGGATAAACTAGTTTTGTGTTCTTCCATTCCTTGACTTTAATTTATGTCATATGACTCAGTTTTGTATGAGTTGGGTAAACGACTCTCTACTATGAAGGGTGGAAAGATAAACGTTCTTCCAGATGCTGTCCATACCGATTTGTGGAGCTCTGACTTACAAAATGCACCTGCTCTGTATTTATTTCCAAAAATATACCTTTAGTGCCAATAACCTATTTTTACTCAAAATATATCTTTTTAAAACAACTTTTTATTTATTAATTTTTTAAAGAGAGGAAGAGAGACTGATTTGTTGTTCCAATTATTGATGCATTCATTGGTTGCTTCTTGTATGTGCCCTGGCCAGGGATCACAACCTGCAACCTTGGCTTATGGAAATGATGCTCTAAGCAACTGAGCTACCCAGCCAGGGTTCAAAAAATATACCTTTGGAAAATCTTTTATTAGTGCATATATTTCTATTTTGCTCATTTTGACCACTGCATAATGTTTTATCAAATGGGTAGGTGATAATTTATTTGTCACACCTCCATTGATAGAGATTTAGGTTATTTGCAATTTTGTGCTACAAATATACTGCAATGAACATTTCTCATACTTGTCCCTTTGTGTATATGTGTGATATTCTATGTAGGGTAAATAAAAAACATTTACTAATTTGTGGACTCTGCCGAATTGACAATTTATGCACTCACATTTGGTGTAAATCAGTATCCATTTTCCTGTTTATTAGATGTTTTTAATTCTTGCTAACCTGATGATCATTTTTCAAGTGTTTATTTATCATTCATGCTTATTCTTTTTCTGAATTTCTTGTTCACATCACTTACATAGTTTCTCTATTGATTATCTTTTTCCTTGTCCATTTGTAAGGTAGCCTGTTATTCAATTTTATATCTTTTTAATTTATTTTTATTATTATTTTTTAGTTATTTTATTGTTGTTCTAATACAGTTGTCTGCATTTACTTCCCCGCTACTAGTTCCCCCAACCCCAGCCATCCCCACCTCCCTGCCCTGATTCCACCCCACTATTTTATTTTATTTTTAAATTATTTTATTGTTTTTCAATTACAGTCATCTGCATTTCTCCCCCACAACTCCCCTCCCTCTCTTGCTTCCACCCTCCCCCTTGGTTTTGTCCATGTGTCCTTTATAGTAGTTCCTGAAAACCCTTCCCTCCATTGTCCAGTCCCCCCTGCCCTCTGGCTATTGTTAGATTGTTCTTAATTTCAGTGTCTCTGGTTATATTTTGTTTGCTGTTTTCTTTTGTTGATCATGTTCCAATTAAAGGTGAGATCATATGGTATTCACCCCTTACCACCTGGTTTATTTTACTTAGCATAATGCTCTCCATTCGTGCTATTGCAAAGGATAGGGGCTCCTTCTTTCTCTCTGCCGCATAGTATTCCATTGTGTACATGAACCATAGTTTTTTGATACATTCATTTACTGATGGGCACTTAGTTTGCTTCTAGCACTTGTTATTGTGAATTGTGTTGCTATGAACATTGGGGTGCATAGGTTCTTTTGAATTGGTGTTTCAGGATCCTTAGGGTATAATCCCAACAATGGTATTGCTGGGTCAAAAAGCATTTCCATTTTTTGTTTTCTGAGGAAATTCCATACTCTTTTCCACAGTGGCTGCACCAGTCTGCATTCCCACTAACAATACACTAGGGTTCCCTTTTCTCCACAACCTCTCCAACACTTGTTGTTTGTTGCTTTGTTTATGATGGCCATTCTCACTGGTGTGAAGTGATATGTCATTGTTGTTTTAATTTGCATCTCTCTGATGGCTAGTGATGCTGAGCATCTTTTCATGTCTCTGGATCCTCTGTATGTCCTCCTTGGAGAAGTGTCTATTCAAGTCCTTTGCCCATTTTTAATTGGGTTATTTGTCTTCCTGGGATGGAGTCCTGTGAGTTCTTTATATATTTTGGAGATCAGACCCTTGTCTGAGGTATCATCTGCGAATATGTTTTCCCATACATTTGGTTCTCTTTTCATTTTAATGCTCTTTTCTTTAGCTGTCCACGAGCTTTTTATTTTGATGAAGTCATATTTGTTTAGTCTTTCCTTCATGTCTCTTGTTTGCAGATGACATCATAGTATACATAGAAAATCCTATAGACTATACCCCAAAACTACTCAACCTAATAAGTGAACTTAGCAAAACTGCAGTCAATATTCAGAAATCAAAGGTATTTTTATACACCAACAATGAAAGATCAGAATCAGAAATCAAGAAAAATATCCCATTTGCTATAGCAACAAGAAAAATAAAGTACCTAGGAATAAACCTTATTATTATTTTTTAAAGGACCTATAAAAGGTATTACTTTAATATTATAATTAATACATAGAAAAATTATGGCTATTGTTAATTGGATCATCATACTCTCAAGTTTATGATCACCAACAGAATTATTTCTCAAATCTTGTTATCATAAATACATATTTTCAGAATAATTGCTTTAAAAAATGTTTCCATTGTATAGTTTGTTTCCTACTTTTTCTTTTACATTAGCTGCTCAAAAACTAGGAGCAAAAGTTGTAGCCCATCAGAAGATAGGTTCAAAGCCACTATTAATACACCAAGTATATTTTATGAAGCTCTGCATACTTTAACACATATCCCCTATGTCTTAATTTCTTTTCTTGCTTGTAAAAAGTAGGTTGCATATACAGACTGTAAATTATAAAGTTTTTCAAATGAGCTTTATACAGGCACATAGATATATGATCTGTTTTTAAACAGATGTTATAATAAAATGTTATTCAAAGCTTTAAAGCTTTGGCTCATGTTTGGATATTATACGACACAAAATAAGGAAGTGCTTTCAACCATTACATGAAAACAATATAAAATAAATGATAGCTATTTTGTTCATATACCTAGTATATTCACCATTTAATGATATGTAAGAAAGGGATTAAAAAAGTGTCCAAGATTTGTGTTTATTGATGTCATAAAACATGGTTAAAACTCATTTTGTCATGGAAATTTTCTCTGTCATAAAACATATTGGCCCAATTACCTTTTTAAAGAAAAAGTAATATTTTATGAGTAAAATTTGAAAATTAACTTATTAATAAAGTAATGACTAGCAGTAGTCAAAAATTACAGGGGTTGTTGTTAATTGACTTGTGCCTCCCAAAAGGCATATTCAAGTTTTGAACCCCAGTCCTTGTGCATTAACTTTATTTGGAATAGGGTAATTGCAGATGTAATCAAGTGCGGATGTGGTCATAATTAATCGGGCTAAGAATGAATTGGCCCTTATCCGATGACTGAAATCCTTATAAGGAGAGGAAAATTGGGACACAGTTATAGAAAATTTGGAAATATCCATGTAATTATAGAGGTACAGATAGGAGGATACATCCACAAGCCAAGGAATGGCAGGGATGGCAACCACCAAAAGTTAGGAAGAGGCAAGGAAGGATCCTCTTCTAGAGCCTTTACAGAGGGCATGGCCCCGTGAAGACCTTGATGTTGAACTTTGAGCCTCTAAAGTTGTGAGAGAATAAATAGCTGTCACTTTGAGCCAAGTTTGTGGTAATTTGTTATGGCATTTCTTAAAAAACTAGTAAAATGGTTATTATTTCTAAATAGAATTATATTACAGCCCAGTACCTAAGAAAAAACATATTGGGGACTAGTAAAATTTTGTTTCTATGTAAGTGAGATCATAAAAATGCATGTTGTGAAAATGTTGAATTTTGATATCCACAAACATCAATTAGACAGGAAATTTAGAAGTAAGGATGTCTGCAGAAGCACATTTATTTCAGGTATCAATGTCAAAAGAGCTTCACTATTCAAACTATAAAGAATACATTAGAAAATATCTGTAAATTTAAGGCAGAAAAGTATTTTAACCCTAGAAATGAAGGTTTTCATATTTTTTGAAATAGTGGGCAATGTAAGTCTTAATGCCAATAAGGATTTTGTCCACAATGTGACAAAAATAATTTGCTTTATTTGTCTGTTATTGGTAGCTCTGTATTGACATTTTAAAAATTACTAAAGCTGCTTTTTACTTTTAATTGACTTTTTAAACAAGATTGTTGTATTTTTTATTGAATCATTAAGGTTCACAAAGACACCATGGGCCATTCTTTAGTTAAATATCATAGATGCAATTCTACTATTGATTAGGTAAGAAACTATGTTGTCTTTATGAGTGGCAGTGCCAACATTCAAATGACCCTAACTAATTCTAAAAGATTGATGCTGTGGGGCTTAAACCAATTCAAGAAACATTGGCCTCTCACTGGTTACTGTAGTATGCTAATACTTACCAATAAGAAAATACATAGCAGAGAATTTATTATTTTCAGAGTACAGAGAACATTGAAATCTTTTCTGATCATGCATAGCTACCTTGGATAGATGGTCCTATCATTTTGTAACTGTGGAATTTTTATGTTCAAGATTGTTTATATTTCTCCCCAAACTTATGTGAAATATACCCCCAAGTACCTGGTCTCAGGTACTTTCATCTTTTTCTTCACAATGCATGCCAGCCATACAACTCATTAATCAAACCAGGTGGGAGAAGACAAGTTTCCCATGGCTTGATCTTAACTTGTATTCATGATGATTAATCATTGCACAACAGGGGTGAGGTCATTGGAAACATGTCATTCTGATAGTCCCCCATTTAAGTTCAAAGAAAGGAGTATTAGCAGAGTAATGATCTAGCAAGAAGAATTTTAAAAATGGTACAAGAGTAAAGACGAGCCTAAATTTTCTTTAGAATGCATCAGTGAATAACAGTTTTCTTTCTTCTTTGAGATTTTAAGCTATTTTTTCCTACTGTGACAATTCTCACTTTCATACACTTTAATAAAACTTTACATCAATATACTCAGTTTATTAACATAGTTTCTGCATAACTTCATAGGAGAAGTGGTTCCTATGAAAGTGATTCTGAAACATCTTGTCTTATTTTAAAATCTTACATTTGTGTGGCACTTACAGATTTCAAAGTGCCAATCCTTTCATTTCCAAATTTAATGATTTAATTTTTTTTTTTTTTTGTGGAGAGTTTGGAGAGTGAGATTCATAGTAGAGAAATAATTTTGAATAGGCATTAGATTGACCACAGTCTGAATTACTTAACATTTCTGACACAATAAGATAAATTATAAATCAGAAGCTACAGACAAAACACTTAACATTCATACATTTCATGGTATATAAATTTAGCTTTAACTTAAAAAACTCTACACCTGGAGATTTAACAATTCTCTATTCTTAGCAAAAATTCTATATGCAAAAATGAGGGATTAAAATTTTCAAATATTATTATGTATAGCATGTTCCCATCAAACTTTTTACAGGTGATAGTGTGTCTGATTTTCTTGCAGCATTCATTCAGAAATAATAAATCAAGACATTTGCTTACAAAATAGCAATTACTGCAATTATTTTCATGGAGAGATCCAGGAAAGTATGGACCTTGGTGATGTGGTACTTAACACCTCTCTAACTTCATTTTTTATGCTTTTTCTGTGTGCTCTCTTATTACCTGACTACACTCTTATATATTTTTATTCTTTCTGTGTTATCAAATGCCTTAACATCACAAAGAACTGCCCATGCAGTAACCTTTTCTTTAAATACTCACCTTCTAGGCACTCTCTATTTCCACTACTCCAGGGAAACCATAGTCCCACATTCTCCTTAGTGCCAAATTCAGGGGGGGCAACTGTCAGTCTGTATCTTATTTTATCTCAGTAGAATTCAATGTGGATGACTCTTTCTTTCTTCGAAAAAAAATCTACCCTACTGAGACACCACTTTGTCCTGGTTTCCCTTTTTGTCCACCCTTCTTATTCTTTTTTTAAAAGTGTGTTTTATTGATTATGCTATTACGGTTTTCCCAACTTTTCCCCTTTTATCCTGCCTCCACCTTGCACCTCCTAACCCTCCAGCATCCTCTCTTCTTAGTTCATGTCCACAGGTTATACAAATAAGTCCTTTGAATTGTCGGTTTCCTATACCATTTTTGATCTCTCCCTGTCTATTTTATGCCTAGCAATTATGCTTCTTCTTCCCTGTACATTTTCCCCCCTATTCCTCCCCTACTCCTCCCCACTGAAAACCCTCCATGTGATGTTCATTTCTCTGATTTTGTCCCTGTTCTAGTTGTTTGCTTAGTTTTTGTTTTCATTGTTTTTCTTTTTATCTTTTTTTAGGTTCATTTGTAGAGTCGCATTTGTTGTCATTTTATTGTTCATAGTTTTTTATCTTCTTCAATTTCTTAGATAAGTTCCTTTAGCATTTCATAATAAGGGCTTCGTGATGATGAACTCTTTTAACTTGACCTTATCTGGGAAGCACTTTATCTACCCTTCCATTCTAAATGACAGCTTTGCTGGATAGAGCAATCTTGGATGTAGGTCCTTGCCTTTCATGACTTTGAATACTTCTTTCCAGCCCTTTCTTGCCTGTAAGGTCTCTTTTGAGAAATCAGCTGACAGTCTAATGGGAACTCCTTTGTAGGTGACTGTCCCCTTATCCCTTGCTGCTTCTAGAATTCTCTCCTTCATTTTAATCTTGAGTAATGTAATTATGATGTGCCTTGGTGTGTTCCTCCTTGGGTCCAACTTTTTTGGGACCTTCTGAGATTCCTGGCCTTCCTGGAAGTCTATTTCCTTTGCCAGATTAGGGAAGTTCTCCTTTATTATTTGGTGATGATGAACTCCTTTAGCTTGACTTTATCTGGGAAGCACTTTATCTGCCCTTCCATTCTAAATGATAGCTTTTCTGCAAAGAGTAATCTTGGATGTAGGTCCTTGCCTTTCATGACTTGGAATACTTCTTTCCAGTTTCTTCTTGCTTGTAAGGATTCTTTTGAGAAATTAGCTGATAATTTTATGGGCACTCCTTTGTAGTAACCCTCTCCTTTCCTCTTGCTGCTTCTCTCTTTATCTTTCATCTTGGGTAACTTAATGATAATGTGCCTTAGTGTGTTCCTCTTTGGGTCCAACTTCTTTGGGATACTATGAGCTTCCTTCCTGGACTTCCTGGAAGTCTATTTCCTTTACCAGATTGGGGAAGTTTTCCTTCATTATTTGTTCAAATAAGTTTTCAGTTTATTGCTGTTTTTCTTCTCCTTCTGGCATCCCTGTAATTCAGAGATTGGAATGTTTCAGGTTGTCCCAAAGGTTTGTAAGACTCACTTAATTTTTTTGAATTCTCGTTTCTTCATTCTGTTCTGGTTGGATGTTTATTTCTTCCCTTTGTCCCAAATTGTTGCTTTGAGTCCTGGTTTCCTTCCTGTCACTGTTGGTTCCCTGAATGTTTTGCTTTATTTCATTTTGGGTATCTTTCATTTGTTTTTTCATTTTTTGACCAAGCTCAATCAGTTCTGTGAGCATATTGATTACCAGGGCTTTAAATTCTCCACCCGATAGGTTGGCTATCACCTCATTGTTTATCTCTCTTTCTGGAGCTTTGCTCTGTTCTTTGATTTGGGCTATATTTCTTTGCCTTGGCACACCAGTCTGGTTGTTCTAGTTGAAATTTCTTTAATTCCTTGGTTGTTGGAGTTCCATGCAGTCTGATTTTCTGGCACTTCTGGTTGTTTATTGATTTTAGATTGGTTGTTGTCCTCCTTTTGACGGTACAGGGGAGTAAAGGCTCTCTACTTATGCTTCCATCTTGGCTGGAATTCTTTATTTTTTTAAATCAAAATTTATTGTTGTTCAAGTACAGTTGTCTGCATTTTCTCCCCACCCCTCCCCCCTACCCCAGTTATCCCCACCTCCTCCCCTGATTCCACCTGCCCCCACTTGGTTTTGTCCATGTGTTTTTTATAGTTGTTTCTAAAACTCCTTCTCCCCTTTCCCCCCATTATCCCCTCTCACCTTCCCTCTGGTTACTGTCAGATTGTTCTTAATTTCAATGTCTCTGGTCATATTTTGCTTGCTTGTTTGTTTTGCCGATTAGGTTCCACTTAAAGGTGAGATCATAGGGTATTTCTCTTTCACTGCCTGGCTTATTTCACTTAGCATTGTGCTCTCCAGTTCCATCCATGCTGTTGCAAAGGGTAGGAGATCCTTCTTTTTCTCTGCTGTGTAGAATTCCATTGTGTAAATGAACTACAGTTTTTTGATCCGTTCATTTACTGATGGGCACCTAGGTTGCTTCCACCACTTGGCTATTATGAATTGTGCTGCTATGATCATTGGGTTGCATAGGTTCTTTTGGATTGGTGTTTCAGAATTCTTAGGATATAATCCCAGCAGTGGAATTCCATACTGTTTTCTGCAGTGGCTACACCAGTCTCATTTCCACCAATAGTGCACTAGAGTTCCCTTTACTCAACATCCTCTCCAACACTTGTTTTTTGTTAATTTGTTAATGATGGCCATTCTGACCAGTGTGAAGTGGTATTTCATTGTGGTTTTAATTTGTGTCTTTCTGATGGCTACTGATTCTGAGCATCTTTTTATATGTCTCTGGGCCCTCTGTATGTCCTCCTTGGAGAAGTGTCTGTTCAGGTCTTTTGCCCATTTTTTAAAATTCTTTTGTTTGTCTTCTTATTCTTTTTTATTGTCTCATCCACCTCTTTTTCATCTTTTGCTGCCTTCTACTCCTCAACCATCTGAGAGCTTCCTCTTGGGACTCCTCTTTTCTGTCCAAGAATTGTGGAGACACACACCCTGTGTTCAAACTCAAGACTTACCACTTACTAGTTGTGTGATTTGGGGCTAGTGTCTTATCCTTTCTGTGTTTCATTTTTATCATCTGTAAAATGAGGGTAGCAATAGTAACTAATGCTTAGAGTTATTGTATTAAATAAGATAATGTTCATAAAGTGTTTAGCACAGTGCTTGGCATTTGTTAAATGCTTTCTAAGTGTTAGATGATTATTATTACACTGTTCCTTAGAATTTTTCTCTAATAACATGGCTTTAATACTATCTCCATGCTGATAACAACCAAATTTATATTTATCATAAACATGCACATGGGTTTCCAACAAATATTTTAACTGTCAATTTGATATTTCTACTTGTATGTCTAAAGGCATGTTAAATTTTACAGGTGTAAAATGGAAATTTCTATATCTTTCTTTTAAACAAATTTCACTGTGTTTGACACTACCATTAGTACATTTTTTCAAGTGAAAAACTGTGGAATAATTTTTCTTCATTCTTTACTTTCTCTTACTTCCAGATTCATTCCATTAGCAATTCCTATTTGTTCTAGCCTAGTATAAAGTTTAAACCCATCGATTTCTCCGAATCTCCATTACAATCAGCCTGGTCCAAGCGATTGCCACTTTTTTCTTGGAGTTACTTACTAACAAGTCCTGCTTCCACTCTTGCCCTTTGGCAATTCATCTCTTTTATATTTGCTTTAATAGCCCCTCTGAAAATACATAACAACATGTAACTCTGTGCTGAACACATGGTAGGTGTTCAGTAAATATTTTTGAAATGTAAGAATTAATGTGTTATTAATTGGGTAGCATAGAATCTTAGTGTTAAAAAAGGCAGATGTTATATTAAATATAAGGGCTTGCTTTGAATCAAAAGAACAGGGTATTATGAGAGAGAATAACTAGGCAGTTGTGGGGGGCTCCACCCGCAGAGCCCCCCTGGCTGTCAGAGATGAAAATAATGCTACCAAGACATAATTTGCTTGAGGAGGAAAATTGGTTAATTTCTCAAAGGAGAAGGGCCACGAGTCCTTACCTCAATGGTATTTCTTAGGTTCACAACACACAGGGATACAGGTAAGGCTCATTAATCAATGTCAAGCAGTAAGGGTCAAACAATAGATAACAAAGAACTCTGAGGGCCTATTTTGAGTCAGGGTCAGATAGCTAAAGAGCCATAAAACTGTGAGGAACAAACTCACTTCTTGCTTGGATCCTTATTTAATTGAGAGCATTCTAGACAAAAGCAGGTTTCACAGTATTTTACATATTCTTTCTTATGCCTGATTACCCCAGAAACTGCTCTAGGCAGCAGAGGGCTTCATCCCCTCCCCATCAAGATTCAGGCTTAGGTGGATTAGAGCTAGGAAGTGCTTCTCCCAGAGCTACTCCCAGATGGAAAGGGGACTCGGGCTATGTCAAAATAGCCGGGAGGTTTGAGGGTCCTTTGCCCTCACTTTGCTGCAGCCCCTAAGTCCTTTCTAGATGGCCTCCAACATGATCATGTCTGCTTGAGTTGCCTCTCCTCTGAGGGGTCATACCCATCATTGACTACTGACCAAGCGTTGGGGGCTAGAGATGGCAGAGGCAGTGCGCTTGCCAGGGAGATAAGCTTTGTTTCCTCAGTGGTTCACAGTCCAGAGGTCACTCACTCAGCCTTAGCCATGGGGGGTTTACAGCTCCTGAAACCAGGCAGAGCGGTTCCCAACAGGCAGTGATAAACATACTTAAAACAAATAGCTAAAGAAGTTTTCTCTGAGTAGGTATGCTTTAAATAGAGACTTATAGACTGAGAAGGAGCTACTCTGCTGAACATTGTGTGCAAAAATTCCAGGAAGAAGGTCTCTGGTGGGAAATGATCCTGCCTGTTTCACAAAACTCAGATGGCCAATATGCCAGGAGCTTTGTAAGGGAGAGATATAAGCATGAAAATCAGGCAGCAGAAAGATCTTGGTGGACTTTGGCCTGGTAATTGGTGGAGAGGAGACCACTAGACAACTTTATTTTGAAATTGCTAAAATTTTTTATTGACAAATGGATACAATATACTCTTTTATATAATTGTTTTGGTTTTGTTTCTCACTGATTAAAATAAATCAGTCAAAAAGCAACTATTTGGCATATAAACCATTGCATGACATGTTCAGGGTACTCCTTTAAATTTTTTTTTAAAAATTAACTTTCTTTAGTAAGGAAGAAGTGATTTCAGAAATCACTTCTGAAATCTAATTTATTAACCAATTTTTCTATAAAACTGAATAGCATTCATCTTAAAATTTATATGTGAAATGCTTTTATCTTTTGGCTTGAATTGTGGGTAAATGTTTGATCTTGCATGAAAAGAGGACTTATATATTTTTACTCACTAGTCTTTTGGGGCATTACATAATCTAATTTATGTTTACAAAAGATAAAGACTGGTTTCTTTGGGGAAGAACTAGAAAAAAAACGAGTGAAAACAAAGATGCTATTGAAGTAGGCCAGGAAAGAGGATAGTCATAATGGAGATAACATTTTGGAGATAAAATCAGGTATCAAGATGGCTTGCTGATGCACTGCCATGGACAACAGGGTTGGGGTGTGGTAGGGAAGTAATTGAGGATGACTTTCAGGTCTCTTGCTTGAACTACTACTGGGTTAGATATTGAAGCCAGTTAATGAACTGGTTGGTTAGAAGTTGTGTATTTGAGCTGGAGTTCAATAGAGAGATTTGTATCAGAAAAACAAATTTGAAAGAAATCAACATTTAGATAGCATTTATAACCAAGAGACAAAGTGAGATGTCCTAGAAAGTATAGAGAGAGAAGAGGGGAAGAACTCCAGCTTTTAAAGCTTGATAAAAAAGGGGCTCTGAAGGATATCACCCCATTTTCCATATTATTTTTCTACATGAATTTCTGCACAGTAACACCTCCACAGTTTGCCTGGCAAACTCTTATTTCCCATTTACAATGCAACAATGCTACCTCCATTTAAATAATTATCACTATTTGACCAAGTATTTATTGTACTTGATAAATGCCAAATGTATTTCAATATGTGTGTTAAATGTGTTATTCATTACAATGACCCTAAGAAGTAGTAATTATTTATACTATTATACTATTTTGCAAATGTAATAGTAACATTTATTGAATGTTTACTGGATGTCCACTGCTGTGTAGTTTCATTTAATCCTCATGATAATCCTATGTGGAAAGTTCTAAGGTTGTCAACAGGATGTAGATGAGAACACTGAGGCTTAGTGAAGTTAAATAACTTGCCACCTGGTATTTTTGACTTCAGAGAACATGCTCTTAACCATTACATTTTACATACATATATACACATGGACATACATATGCATATACATGCATACACAACACTGGGAAAAATAGAACTGTAACAAGGTAAAGGTTCAGTGGTATTCATTGATGTTCTATGTAATGAATGAACATGAGTATAGTACATGGCTATTTGACAGACACTTGTGGATGTCTTGGATTAAATACATCTACATCAACTGAGTGACGGCAATGTCCAGATATCAGCTCAAATTACTTCTTTCTTCTGTGGAAGGAACTTCTAGGAGGGCTTTGTTTATGTTCTTACAACAGTACATGTTATCTTTTGCCATTTATTGTAGTGATTTTTGTAGGTATTATAATTAGCTACTAGATTGTAAACTTTTTTTTTATGTTTTCAGGTCTTTATTGGCTACTTGTAGTTATTCTGTGAACTGCTTTTACATATAGTCATGTTTCTGTAGAGTTGCCTTTTTCTTATTAATCTGCAGGGATTCATTAAGTACTATGGCTATTAATCTTTGAAACATATACTTATACATGTATAACGTACATTTGCAACTATATTTTTCTTCATTAGTTATGTGCTTTTTCCCTCACCACCCCCCCCTTTTTTTATTGATGTTAGAATACAGTTGTCTCCATTTTACAGATAAGAAACCTAAAGTACCTTACAACTGGTTACCACTGGAACTGGGAGTTGAGCCCAGAAGGCAGTAAAAGTCTGGGGATATAAATTTCTAGATTGTGTTGCTCCATACATACCTAATATATTATATTTTCATAGTGTACTATAATCTATTTTGTATATACATAAGTATAAATATATCAAAGTAAACAAGATTCAATTATACTCTTTTTTTAAAATTGTCTTTCTTCCTTACTAACCTGAGCAGTTGAAGGAGGAATTCGTGGATTACCAAATTATATAATTTCCAGGAACCATGGCATCTGATGTATAGCAGATACTAAACAAGTACTTGTTATATAATAAAATGAATATAGATCCTCACTGTTGAGAGAATTTGCTTAATCTCTTGTTTGCCTGTCTATATGTTCACTTGCTCAATGTTCGAGGAGGAACCTAATTTTCATAAAAAGACTTTTGAGTTTAAGTTTTCAGGAAGTTTATTAGACCTAAGCTTTGCTGTATGCGTCTTCTTCCTACCAAAATTACTTTTTCCAAGATGACATCACCAAAATATCATGCTGGTTGTTTATTAAATTATTTTATGTAATTTGTCCTAAGTTGTTATTTCATGCAATTTGCTCAAGCCTATCTATTTTTCCCCTGGAATCCCCACCATTTTGAAGTAGTCTTCTATTACTAAGAATTTAATTTCACGCTGCTCTCAAGTATCTTGAATGGAGACCAAAATGTGTGTGACTTCTGGAATGGTAAAATACTAATTTTGTATAATTCACCAAAGATAACTGTGTTAAATGTTCTTTGCTCTAAAAATGCAATAGAAAAGAAGATGAAGAAACATTCTTTTAAAGTATGTTAATTTATCAAATTACCTTTTATTGTTAGAATTATGAAAGAATATAACTTAAAATGGACTAGAATTATTACTAAATTAAAAGATAAACTGTCTTTATGCTAACAATGACTGGGTTCTGCTTCAGAAAAGTTTACATCATTAACATGTTTCATTTTGTCAAGCAATTTCCAGTTTCTGTTATTAAGAAGCTTTCATTGCTTTGACACATTTTCCAAAATTCATACTGTTTTCCCATATAATTGAAATCAAAACACTCCAAAACAAAATGTTTCTGCGCAATGCAATATTTCACATTCACAAGGCTTTATTTATTATTTCAAACATAGAGAGAGCAACAACTTTTCCTATTTTGTCTACAGAACAGTTTTTCTTCCTCCTTTCCACCAGCTATACTAAAATCTAACCTGGGATTCACAGTTAGCAGGCTTTTTTGGATATGGGGAAAAATCATTGAAGACAATTTTATACTCCTTCAAATGGACTTTGATTTAGAAATAAATGTCAAGTTGAACAATCTCTTATGTTTACCTACTTTCCATTTTGATACCTGGGGATATCTACTTGGAAGTCAAACTTCCACATAATCAATCATTCACTCATGAAATGAATCAATATACATCCACCATAACTTAACAATTTTCTGAGGACACTTTGTGCCTGGCAGGAGGTGAGTCAGTCCAGATTTTATATATCCTCCATGTAACGACACTCCATTCAGTTCTGTTACTTGGGATATCGTAAGTCATTACTTGATTTTATATCTTTGGTTTTAATGTGATTGATTTTTTATCCCATCCCGTCAATCCTCTGCTTAACTTTAAGCTAGCTCTCTGATGCAGCGCGCAGAACGACAAATGCATTTACATTTTCTGATCGATGACTTACTATCCCCACTCCTTCGTTTCTTTCACTTTTGCCCAACCTCCGTCTCGTTCTCATTATGAATTCAGCTTCTCTATTCAGGCAATCTAGCTCTACTTTTGCTTCACTGGAATCTTTATCATAATCAAGCATTCAGTGAAACTCTTAGCACTATCAAATCTACTATTACTTTGACCTACTTAATATCTCAACACCCATTATTATCACCAACAGTACCTCAAATTATCTCCACCTTCCATGTTCTATACTTCAGGCCCAAGCAGGACAACTGTATTTAAGAATATTAACCCTAAGTAAAAACCCACTATAAATGTATATTAGCTAACTTCATTTAGATCCACATTGGAACAATTATATTCTTATTTCTCACAAAACTTTTTATTCCCTGCTAAATTTTCCACCAAAGTGAGTTTGGAAATTTGCATAGCTTAAAAAACCCAGACTTATAATAGTTCTCATCATATATGCACATAGATAACAAAGTATCTCAGCTCCTGTATTTCAGGTAAAAGACATATGAAGTATATTTTGCCCTAATCTATCCTCTATTAATTAAAACACATCTGCACATTTAACCATGATTTATGTATCCTATTCTTCCTTATCTTTTATGAGTGTGGTGCTCTTGTTATGTCGCCTCTTGTCTTGTGAATTATTACCTTTCCTTACATAAATCAATCTTCATCGGACATCTCCCGTTGCCTATAGAGACTAAATAATCATCTGGCCTAAAAATACTTCCATTTCTTCTATTTTACACTCTGTTTCACTACCAATATACCAAGGAGATGACTTTCCATTTGTAGCCTTCTCTTTTTCACACACTATTGCCTTTCTTTTCCCACCACCCTTTAGAATCTGCTGTCTTGAAAATACTATTGACTTTTCTGGAGAATCTGATGCTCCTCCACGCTGCGTCTTTCCCTGGCTCTCCAAAACCAGCTCCTTCAACCTCTCTGATGATTATTTTTACATCTTCCTCCTTATTCCCTCTTTTATTCTTGTCCTTTAAAATAGGTATCTGCTGTGAATCTCTTCTCAGTCCTCCTCTCTTTTCTTTCAATGCTTTCTTCCTTCCCTATGTATATTTATTATTTCTATGCATATAATCTCCAAATCATTATCTCCAGGCCTAAATGGCACACGTGACTGTCTAGTTCTTTGTTGACTGTATAAACTATTTGCTTAAAAACTTTTGACTCACTAAAGCAGTAAGGCCTTCCATTAGCTGCCTATAACTTGAATGCTATTTGCATTTCACAGTACATAGCTCCTTTAGACATGTGACATTCTTAGTTAAATTTAACATTTAAATTTGATATTTGTTGTTTTTTTTCTTCTAAATCAGACTTTTTCTTTACATTCTGTTTGCTCCTGCATCTTCTCTGGTACTAAAGTTTGTGGCTGTTTATGGGCGAGCTCATGTGCATCCTATTTGAATTCTTTCTGTGCAGGATGGGACGCTCCAATCCTCTGAACTGTTAGTGTTCTCCTACCATTTCCTTGTTTGTGGCCTATGCACAATAGTCCAATCTTAAGGTTTAAGTGAAAAGAGTTGTAAGTTTCACTTGCTAAATTTTACTGCTTTTCAGCTATTTGTGTTCAGAACTCAGCCTCTAGACCAGTGATTCCTAGAATCTAAAAAAGGAGTCTTCTTTTCCAAGTATATATCCCCCCAAAGCAGCTGGCATAGTGCTTTTTTCATCTCCTATAGAGACATTTAATGTAAATATGTAGGACACTGAAATACTCAGTTTTCCTCCTTAATTTGCCATTGTAACTTTATTCATTTCCTCCCCCTCAGACCAATGGGAATGGTGTAAAAATACATGAATATCTGTTACCCTTTCCCTTAAAAATACTGGGTAAAAATACAAAGTTAATTGATTGCTATCCAGTATTTTAAATGGAAGAAAAAAATCCCCAAATCTGTTCCTAACTAATGAGTTATCACTGAGTGAGTGTGGGAAAGGTGTGGCCTGCACCTGCACTCTGCCCAGTAGAATATCACAGGGATGGAGACACCATGCATTTTTCAGGTGAGTGCAATATCACAAGGTTAATTTCAAAATGTGAAGAGTTTTGGTAAATGATACTTTTAAATCAATGAGTGCTTAAGAAATGTGGAATTATCATATTAGGTGACAGTATCAGTGAAGCAATAGGAAAATACCTATTGAAAAAAAGTAGTCATAAAATTTAATATAGACTTAAAAGAAATTAATGAGATAAGGAAGAATAAAAAATGAAAAGATATGGCATTTCTAGTTGAAATGGGCATGTTAATAAAACTTCAGGGCATGAATATTAAGGTCTCATACAGATAGGGATATATCTCAAGAGTATGTGGAAGTGCCTTTATAATTCTGTCATGTTTTGTAGAAGGCACCTTACAAATTTTTTAGGTTACATGGGAGAATATGCCAAATAACTTAGTGTGCATTAAGAGCTCATGAAGAAACAATTTTAATCTTAAACAGATAGGTCACAAAGAAGAACTGATTTCTATGAACTTATTCTTCTACCTTTCAGTGAGTATGAGCATTGCAATTGTTAGAAACTATATTTGGAAAAATTCCTGGCCTTATATGGTATTAATTGAGAAATTAAACTAAAAATCCAGTATACCCTTGCTGTCACAAAAACATATTAATCTCTGCTTTTCCAATTGTATAATTTCTAAAAATTTGTACCATTTTTACATTGACATTATAACCAAAATTTTATGTTTTTGATAATTTCTTAAAAGCGATTATTCTCTTTAAGTTATAAAAACTGATAGTATTCTTTGGGATATTGTGCTCAAAACACAATAGTATGATAAATTGATGATATCGTGGTGCTATTTTTAGGAGCTTTGATTTCAGGTACTATATTTTCTAATTTTGTCAGATTCCTAGAGCCCATTTCTTTTTCTAACTCTCACTTGTAACATTTAAAGACACTTTAACTATTGCTGTTTTGTAGACATTAATAGGGATCCAGTACAATACCTTTAAATAAAGCCATGTGTCAAAGGATTTTCAGCGAAATGACTGAGTTACCTCCATTCACTATTTTGCCTTATCTGTGTAGATAAGTCCTATATAAGTAGATCTATGTAGGCAGGTATAGTAAAATATTAGCCCAGGGTAATAATAAAGGTAGGTAAGGTTGTGTGACTTCAATTCTTTGCTCTGTCACTTACCAGCTGTTTGGCCTTGAGAACTACCTTAACTTACTAGTGATTCATTTCTCTTACCGGTATGTTTGCGGTTAATGGTACCTACCTTACATTGTTGTTTTAAATATTGGATGAGTTATTTAATGTATCTGATACATTCTAGACACTTGATATATACTAACTATGTTATAATCCAGAGGGAAGTTAATAAAATATTTGGTTAAGTAACTAATTCAATAAATAGTTATTGTGTTTTCTGTTAATACCAGATACCGTTTTAGGCCTAGTTCCTTCACTTAAGAAGTTCGTAGTTTACAAGAAAAAATGGTCAAGATAAAGAGTGTGATTAAGTGACAAATAAAAGTTCTTTGAGAATTATGGCAAAACAAAATAAAATATTTTTTTTAAAATCCTCTTCCAAGGGCATTATTTTTCTCATTGCTTTTAGACAGAGAGGTAGGGAGAGTGTGAGGGAGAGAAAGAAACATTGATGGCAGAGAGAAGCATCAATTGGTTGCCTTGGGTATGCGCCTGGACAGGGGTCATATGAGTCCAGACCAGGGATTGAATTTACAACCTAAGTATGTACCCTGGCCTGGAATTGAACACACAGTCTTTCAGTTACAAGAGGACACTCCAACCAACTGAGCCACACTAGCCAGGGCAAAATCAAAACAAATTTGACCACAAAAAAGATTTACATTAATAGTAACAGGAAATGGGCTGTAAGATCAGAATTTGGCATAAATAAATTGAAAATGAAGAACTAAGACATTTTCAAAAGGAGCATTTTGACAATTTTTGTATATTGTTGGAAAACAGGATAAGGTACTAAAAGTCTAGGCTCTGATAATTATTAATTTAGGTATCTTTAACTCTTCATTAAATAGGAAAAATATTTATATATTTTTTATCCTCCCCTAAGGACATGCTTATTGATTTTAGAGAGAGAGAAAGAGAGGAAGAGAGAGAGGGAGAGAAACATCGATGTGAGAGAGAAACCTCTTGCACACACTGACCAGGGATGAACCCATAACCTAGGCATGCTCCCTGACCAGAAATTGAAGCTGCCACTTTTTGGTTTATGGGATGGTGTTCCAACCAACTGAGACACACTGGACAGGGCCATGTTTTTATAATTTTCATAAATAGTAGGCAAGCATTTTAGATTCAAATTATATATGCCATACCCATCTCTTATGTATACATAATTTTACAAACTGTGGTAGATAAAGGTTATTCTGCTGAGTTTTTACCTATGGAGAAATGTCATTATAACGCATATTTGCTTTCATTTCTTCCAATCACCCTTAAATCTCACAGGGCAGAACAAAATTTTCAATGGTCATTATTGTACTTGCTTTATAATTACCATCACAATTCACACTCTTTATTAACCACCAGCACTACCCATGCTCTTTATTTAAAGAAGTGCCAATAAAAAGACAATACATAACTAACTATCAGAGTAATTACATATTTTATATTTTAATAATTTACATTTATTTCTCCATAGGTAAAACTTAGAAAAAGAAATATTTATATTGTTGAAAACGAAATATTCTTAGAAAATTCTTAGAAAAAGAAATAATGTGCCTGTTGTTTCTTAAAATCTTAGATGACTGCTGTTCCATAATACATCCATGGGCTGAAATCATCCAAAACCTGGAACTCTTTGCATGAATATCTGCATTCTTTGTCAAATCCATTAGGAGGAGTTGAGCTCAAAAATATATAAATGACCTCTGCTAGCCATTTTATTCCCTTCAAATATGACATTTGGTTGGAGATGCAACCCGATTAGACCTCAGTCCAAAATAAGAAGTTTTGTTTCTGGTTAATGATTGTAAAAAATGATTCCAAATGTTGCCTCCTCCAATAAAAAAAGAGGCTAAATTTTGTTCCCCCACTGGTTATTGGTTGTATGGCTTAGTTGTTTAAACTTAATTTTAACTTCAAATTTATTTCAACCCACACAATTTAAAAATATAATTACATTTGTGAAGAAAAATCCTCTCAAGAAGCTGAGGAGGTAGATGTCATGACATTTTACAAAATTTAAAACTGTGACAGTCTAAATAACTTTGTTCTGAATTTGGAGAATAACATTTTAGGGGACAAAAACAGAACCTAAGGTACATTTAGGTTCAAGTTTTTTTTAAAGAAAACTCACCGCCAATCATTTTAGAGATCCACCCATCATATACTTGATTTCTGATTTTTCTGTGTGTTTGTTTTTAAACATTGCACTCTTGGCATTTACAATGAAAACATACAACAAATTTACATTGTTCACACATAACTATGAATATATGGTTGACCTGACCTAGCAAATCTTATTGGAATGAGAGCGGTGATTATACTTCATTAAAAAGAAAGGCATCTTTAAAAAAAAATCAACATTGTATTGGAAATTGAAATCCTTTGACTGCAGTTAAAATTTTACTAGTTTTGCTGAGTTTTACTAGCTGAAGACACTGTCTTTACATCTATTTGGTTCCTTATTTGTACTAGTGATAAATCTACATATGCTTTTATCTTTAGAGATGTTTTTAGAGGAAAAGCCTGTTTGTTTAATGAGATAATAGCATAAGAATAGCAGCAAAACTTTGTGATATATGGAAACAAATTTTAAAAATAAATCAAAATGATGATCTGGTCAACAATTGACAGCAACATGATATCTGTAAAAAAATTTGTTGTTGATGAGAACTTCTCAGTCATAACTTAAAAACAGAGGTAGTTAGAAATTATTCCAGGGACTAAAATATTAGTTAATAATAACAAGAATCTGGGATAGTTACTCAAATTTAAACAGGAAATTTTATATTAATTTTAATAATTAGAAAAAGATGTTTGATTCAGTTTCTCTGTTTACAATTATAGGAGATTTTGTGAGCTGGTGAAACTAGTCTTTCAGTGATTTTTTTAGCAAGTGCTAAGTAAATGGAATTTATTGTCTTATTTTTAAAATTTGGATAAAAGTCAATTTAAAATTACACATTAAAAAGCCTCAATAAATAACTTCAGTTCCCTTTAGCTCTGACAATCATTAAATTGAATATGTAAGGGGATTTAGGAATAAGACATCAGTATAAGCAGCCAATTGCTTACTCCTACTGATATGATTATAAAATATTTCTTTATATATTATAAAAGCAATAAGCAAGAAGTGACTTTTCCAGAAAAATGATGGAGTGTTTAACAATGCAAGTTTCTTCCTCTTAGATTCATCGCCCCATATAACAAATACTTAAAATGTCTAAAACAAATAAAATTATAACCCGACCCCCAAAATTCACCTTAACAATCAGAAAGTTAAAAAGAAACCCTCAGGTTCAACTACAAAGCATTATTGTATCATAATGCATGAAGTTTCCAGTACATTGTAGAAGTCACTTCCAAATATGGCTTCTGCAAATCGCCTGAACAGGGAAGTAAATGCTCATAGGTATGGTGATAACCATTATCCTAAAAAACTTTAAAAGAATAATTACTACAAACCAAATAAAAGTGGCATTCTGAAGAACTTTGTTAAACTTGTATACTCCAAAGGGTAAAAGAAAATGTGTAGAGCAAAACTAATTTTGTAGAGTGAAAAATCAGTGTGCTGTAATTTCAGTTCCAAGAGGATCCTAAATTACAATAAAATAACAGATGATAGCAATTTTAGAGAAAATGATAGAACTAGAAAAATGAGAACTTTCTTAAGAAATATATAGGCTAGCAATTTGATAATAATAATAATAATAATCAAAAAATGAAGATTTTCTTGAAATGAAAAACCAGAGAACAGCAAACTTTTTCTAACAGGCCACTTATCAACAAAGTACTTGTTCATAAAAGTTTGTAGCAAGAAGAATTACAGACAAAACCATTAAACTCTGAAGAGGTCAAGAGACAACCCCATAGTGCTATTGGTTGTCAGCGGCAAAGGTTGAATTGCTCCTCTGAGAACCAGTTCTCTCCGTCACTAGACCACAGGTCACATGAACTACAGAAGGTGTTTGTTCAAATTCACATTTCCGGCTTCTACACTTGAAAAATCTGAGTCAGTATGTGGGGCCAATGTACCTATTACCTCAGGGCTTAGGGCCCGTAAACTTTTATAGGCCTATGAAAATATTTAGATTTTTATAAAAATCAATAAAACATGAACTTTTATGTCAAAGAAAAATTAAAATGAATAATATTAATATGCATGTCTTTATACCAATACATATGTGAAACATGGTTTTTAATATCTTCTTATGGAGAAAGGGGCTCTCAAGAGTAAAGTTGCCTAAGGCCCATAAAAGTCATAAAGTGGCCCTGTCAGTAAGTCTGAGTTGGATGTTTGTGAGAACCTCCTGAAGTGATTTTGAAGAAGGTAGTCCTTAGAATGGCTTTGGAGAAATTACACTAGATTTGTCTGCTTTAGTCATGACTCAAGCATATTTATTGAAGAAATGTTATTTAATTTTCTAAGGAAAAATCTCTCTATTAAGAAGGTCATTTCTTTATATGGAATGTGATTCTAATCCATAGAAAGTATATATAACTTATCTTTGTGGAATAAAAATATTAAATCATATAAAATGACCAAAACAAAGAAAGTAACAGGTAACACTTATAAATAGAGATCTTGAAATCATAAATAACATTTTTGCTCACTTCAAAGTAAAAAAAATTAAGTTAAAATATATATTTCCACAATGACTGAAAAGGTTTTAGCACAGCCAAGAAATTCTGGTATAACACAAGAAAGATTATTAATATAATTTATCATATTACTAGGAAGGATAGTAAAAAAATCATATAATATCTCAATAGATCATGGGAAGAAATGCTAAAATTCTTCATCTGTTCTTAATTAAAACACTAAAAATTATGGTTGTGGTATTTCTTTCTTAGTATGGCAAGGAGTACATATTTAAGATTTCAAGCTAACAGTAATATGATAAGAATAAACTCCGTACTAACTCATTTAATAACGTACCAGAACATACTGAGCCATAGCTATTCTAATACTCTAAAAAAAATGAAAATGCACATATAGAAAAGTTCATATATATAAAGCTTTCTATAAATAAAATTATTACATACCTAAACACAAAGATCATACGAGGCAATAAAATGATAACACAATTCTAAATATTACGTAAAAACTAACAGAGTCTGGAGGCAGAAATACTGGAAGCTGGTGGCTCCACTCTCTTTCCCACCCATTTCAAGTTTATGGTAGATTTGTGTGAGGTACTTTCAACTAGAACCTGAAGCCAAGATGTAGCTAATAAATGTGCATCACTAAATTATCAGCACAGTGCTCACCAGCTATACATACGCTTTGTGGGAGAAGGGCAACATTTGTTCCTAAATGCTCACTCAGTGACACAGACACACAAAAATGCTCCTAACACATGTACATACTCACAAGTACACACATGTAAGCACACAAAAAAATTATACACAAGCATACACATACACTCATATGTTTGAACATGCACATGTAAACACACACACAGACTCACACATACATACCTGTCCTCTTTCAGAAGAATATCTGGCAAAGATCCAAAAGAATTAAAATGAGGATTTTCATAGATGAAAAGTTAGGAGGAAATGGAAGTAGGGCTCACACTTCCATGGTGCCATGGAGTCCTTGCTATTAACCATGTTATTTGGGGGCTTCTACTGTAACTTGAGAGCAAGACTATTTACCTTAAAAGGGTTTTTTGAGGATAATGCGTGAAAATATACATAAAACCATTAACATGATTACTGGCACATGGTACACACTCGCTGAATGTTCAACATTATTTATACACAAATGTCATTATCAAAAAACCACACGGCTGCACAGCGGTCTACAACCACTGCTCCTCTTTAAATGAGCAGAGGACCTGAACTGACACCTCTCCCAAGAATGCGCACAAGCAATGAACAGATAGGTGAAAAGATGTTCGATCTCACTATATGCTAGGGAAATGCAGATCAAAACTACCATGAGATACCATCTCACACCTGTTAAAACAGCTATTATCAACAAGAAAAGTAACAAGTGTTGGAGAGGTTTGTGAGGAAAAGGGAACCCCCATTCGTTGCTGGTGGGAATTGTAGATTGGTACAGCCACTAAGGAAAACAGGATGGCAGTTCCTCAAAAAATTAAGAATAGAGTTCCCATATGACCCAGGAATCTCTCTCCTGGGTATCTAGGTGAAAAACTCAAAAACATGTGTTTGCATAGATATATACACCACTATGTTCATTGCAGAATTATTCACAGCAGCCAAGGCATGGAGGCAACCGAAGTATCTTTCAATAGAGTATTGGATAAAGAAGATGCGGTACATATATACAATGGAATACTGCTCAGCCATAAGAAAGATGAGCCACTGCTATTTGGGACAACATATATGGTCCTTGAGAATATTATGCTAAATAAGTGAAATAAGTCAGTCAGAAAAGCTGAGGACCATAAAATTTTACTTATGTGTGGGATATAAAACTGAAACCGAGGGATACAGACAGTAATACAGCGGTTGCCAGAGGGAAGGGAGTGGGGGAATAGGGAGTAGAGGGGGGCTAATATATGGTGGTGGAAGGTGGTATGATTTTAGGTGGTGGCACACAGTGCAACATACAAATATAGTATCCTAGAAACGTGCACTTGAAACCTATGTGATCTTATTAACCAATGTCACCTCCGTAAATTTAACAAAAAATCTGGAGACCCATCAGAGTGAAAGACTCGTAATTGTTCAAGACCAAGTATTTCATTCCGAGGCCAGTGTTTTTCCCACCATAACCAAAAGATGTTTGTTAGGAGAAAATATATTTAGTCTGCAAGTCTTTGAGGCTGAGCGTTAAGGAAAAGAGTGTTACAAAACATTGTAAAGTCAGTAAGTAAAAATGTAGAGAAGCAGTGCTTTGGAGGAATAGAGGAGGAAGTATTTAATGTAAGATCATAATGAAAACAGTAACATTTATTGCATTTGATTGAGGAGAAGCTAAATAAAAAGGAATTCAAAGCTGCAATGGAGGTGTCTCAGAGGTGTCCAACCTATGGCCCTATGGGCCGCATGCAGCTGAGGATGGCTGTGAATGTGGCCCAAGACAAAATCGTACATTTACTTAAAACATTATGAGATATTTCTGTGATTACATGTTGCAATGTATTTAATGTGTGGCCCAGGACAACTCTTCTTCTTTCAGCGTGGTGCAGAGACACCAAAAGTTTGGACACCCCTAAAACAAAGAATCTATGGTTCTTCAAATAGCGAGGGAAATTGGATCAAGTTGTTATTCAAATGTTGAGGTTAAAGAGACAGCAAGCTATTCAAAATCATTATCATTAGATAATATTATCATTAGAAATTAAGGCAGATTTAATGTAGTATAAAGACTTCTAGACCTTAAATAAGAATATTTGAGTTTACCATAGAAACTTCCACAAATCATTTAACTTGAGTATCAATTTTCTCAAGTGCAAAAATGGAGATAATTCTTCTTTACCTAAGAGAGTTGTTATGGATCACAAATGACATAATGCAGGGCAAGTATTTTAATTGTAGAAGTTCTTCAATGTAAGAAATTAATTACCATCCATTTATACTCATATATTTTTATAATTAGAAATTTATGACTTATTTTCCTTATTGGATATTGAGGATATTAGTTATATTTTTTAACAACTTGCCTAGAGCCAAGTAAAAAAATAAATATTTGTTAAGTGTACAAATAATTATTAAATACAAAATAAATTAACAAATGGATGTTGACTTACATCTACAACAAGTAAGAAAAACTTTTATAAAATATTTACATGTGTGGATAGAAAGAAGAGTAAATAAGGAATGTGGGGAACTGCTTATTTTTCTGTCTTTGGTTTTATACTGTTCTTTCATATACCCATCATAAGACTTTGCCTAACTTAAGGCTGTTGATCAACAGGTTTACTCAAGGTGGAATTATTTTCACCCTTACTGTAGTTGTATTAGGCTAATAAGAATGTTGTGGGGTTGGTTTATTACCTCAGCCTGATCATTAATGAGACTCACGTGTTTCAATGTGTAATTATCCGCATTAATGAAATGACGTGGTTTCTTGCCTGGGACCCAATCTGGCTACTAGAATGAAGAGTTGAATTATTTCATCCTGGCAGTTCAATTCTACTTGGAGAAAATAATAGAGATGACATATCGATAGCATCATGCACATAATCGTCAGTGTTACCTGCATGATGTCAGTTTTATCAACATTAACTGATTAATATTTAACAGAGTCTTTTGTTGCTCTGGATATCAGTTACTAATGTGATTTTGAAAATAGTGCTTTTGGCAATAAAAGCTGGGAAAGTTAGAAGACTGCAATGCAATTAGAAACTGGATGATGACTGGTGTAAACTATCCATGATGCTGTCTGATTTAAAAGAAACATAACAAGTTACAGGTAGTTTTGAATTTCAATAGAACTCTGTTCTGAAAGAGTGATTACTAGTCATTTTTTAGAAACCCAGTATTCATTTTCCTGGGAAATTTACGTAAAATGCTGTTTAGGTACTCAGGTGCGCCAAAGCACATTTACTGTTTAATGGACTGGAACCATAGGTAGTAATACACTTATTTCATAGAAACTAATCCCAGCAATTTTATGGTAAAATACATTCCAAATTTCAGCTTTGATGTCAGAAATATATGGCATTGAGAGAAGATAGCCCATTCCACACCCACTTAACTCCCATTCAGAGCATAGAATTAGATTCTCTTCTGGTGTCTGGAGAGTAGTAACAGCTAGAGTTGTTAAGTATTCTAGGGTGCTGCCAAGCTTTTCATATAGAAGGCCAACTAATAAATATCTTGGCTTTGTGGGCCAAGGGCAAAATTGAAGCTATCATGTAGGTGCTTATAAACGAGAGAAAACAAACCTCCAAATTTTTATTGATAAAATAAAATAATAAATATAAGACTTTTGTAATTAATTTATACTAATGAGAATTTTATTTTAGAATAATGTTTTGCTTTATTTTGCTTCAGTTAGTATTCTCTGTCACCAAAATCAATTGTAAATATTCACCTGTTAAAGCTGATCTATAGGGAGATCATACATATTTCATCTTTAAAAATATCTTCACAGATAGGTATTGCTAAACATTGCAGACCACGAGTTACGGCCTTAAATTAAACATAGTTTCCACTTGGAAGGCATTGATAGAGTCCTGTTATATGATTCCCTTGACATTGACATTTATTGTGTCATTATCGTGCACACTGGTCATTTTCAATAAAAATAGGTGGAAGCTCCTCAACCGCACAGTTAAGTGGATTTTGAAATACAGAAATTGCTTTGGTATTTGCATCAAGGCCTAAAAATGCTACTGAAACTATAATCTGAATTCATAAATATAACCACTAAAATATTATATAAAATGGATACCCCAGATCTTGTTTTACTTTTGATATTGTGGGAAATGTATAAAGCAGCTTGATTGTAATTCAAACTGTAATTCAAATAATGTTAGAATTTTTCAAATAAATGTTACAATATTATACATTTCTCATGTAAAAGTACTGTTTGCCTTGTAATTTTAGGTTGAATTCATTAATAAACATTACCAAATCTGCAGCCAAAACTAATTTTAAAGTCATTCAGTATTCAATAACTATAGTTGAGGTTCTCAGAAAAATTTTCATCTTGACCATGAGCTTAAAAAAAAACTGTCACAAGGTATCTTTACCACTGCTAAGTCATGGAGTTGCTGTAAATATTCACATACAAGTATCTGTGTGGACCTAAGTTTACAAAATACCTGGGTAAATACCTTGAGTGCAATTTCTGAATTGTGTGGGAAGTCTATCTAATATATAAGAAAGTATCCAATTGCCTTCTAAAGTGACTATAATTTTTCTTCCTCACCAGAAAAGAATGGAAGTTTCTATTGCTCTGCATTCTAGTCAGCATTTTTATTGTTATTAAAAAGTTTTTTTAGCCATTCTAATATATGTGTAGTGGTATCTTGCTGTGGTTTTGATTTGCATTTTTATAATGACAGATGATTTTAGCTTCTTTTCATGTGCTTATTTGCCATTCATATATTACTTTTAATGTCTGTTCAAATATTTTGTCATTTTTTAGTTTTTCATTATTGAATTTTAAGAGTTCTTTATATATTCTAGATACAAGTCATTTATTAGATATATCATTCACAATATTTTCTCTCAGTCTATAATTTGCCTTTCCATTCGCTTATGTCTTACACAGAGCAAAAAAAAATTAATCTTGATAAAGTCCAAGACATGCTTTAATTTAATGAATTAAATTTCTGTCATGTATTGTGTTTTCAGTGTTGTATATAAAAATCCATCACTGAATTTAAGGTCATGAAGATTTTTCCTAATATCTTCTTTTCTTTAAACTTTTTTTATTGTTGTTCAAGTACAGTCGTCTCCATTTTCCCCCCACCACTCCCCTCCTCCCAAGCTCTCTCCACTTCCCACCCTTGATCCTACCCTCCTTTGGTTTTGTCCATGCGTCCTAACATCTTCTTCTAGAAGTTTTATAGTTGTACACTTTAAGTCTGTGATTTATTTTGAATTAAATTTTATTTAAGTGATTCAGTATGTGTCTATGTTTGTTGTTTTTATATATTCATATATTTGTTTTTTATTGTTGTTCTATTACAGTTGCTCCCATTTCCCCTCATTGCTCTCCCCTTCCTCCCTTCTCCCTGCTCTCACAGTCAGTCCCCACCCTGTTGTCCATGTCTGTGGGTCCTTTATACTTGTGCTTTAACTGTGTCCTTCCCTTTCTTTCCTCCCACATCCTTCATCCCCCTCCCCTCGGCCCCCTGCTAGTTTGTTCCTTGTTTACATGCTTTTGGTTCTGTTTTGCTTGTTTGTTTATTTCTTCATTAGATTTCTGTAAGAGATCATACGGCATTTGTCTTCTGCTGCCTGGCTTATTTCACTTAGCGTGATATTCTCCAGCTCCATCCATGCTGTTGTGATTAATTTTCTCAGCAATTTTTGTTCAAAAACTATTATTTTGCCATTGAATTACCTTTTGCTGTACTTCAAAATTCAATTGACTGTATTTGCTGGGCTCTTTATCCTGTTCCATTGACTTATGTGTCTTGTTTTTTTTTGGGGGGCCCACACTACACTGTTTACATTAATATAGCTTTATAATAAGTCTTGAAATCAGGATATATATTACAATCTAGTTATTTTTTAGAATTGCTTTGGTTGTTTTAGTTCTTTGCCCCCTATATGAATTTTGGAATTGGCTTGATACCAAAAGTGGCTTGCTGGGGTTTTGATTGGGTTTACATTGAATTTATAGATGAAAATGGAGGGAATTGATGTCTTAACAATATCAAACTTTCCCATCTGTGCACATGGAATATCTCTCTATTTATTTGGATATTTTGTGGTTTATTTTACGAGTGTTTTATAGTTTTCTGTATAAGTAGACATATTTCATTTTGGGGGGGGATGCAATTTTAAATCATTATTGTTTTTTTACCTTTCAAAATCTAATTTTTCCTTGTTAGCATATGAAAATGAAATTGACCTTTTACATTGATCTTTATTCTGTGAATTTGCTAATTAGTTTCAAAAGATTTTTGTAGCTTCTATGAGATTTTCTACATAAACAATGATACCACTTGAATAAATAAACAAATAAAAAGAAGGAGAAGAAGGAACATTTTAATTTATTTTTCTTGCATCTCTTCTTGCTAGAACTTCTAGTATAATGTCGATGCATTATCTTTTAATTTCTAATTTATTGATCTCATTCAATAACAAAATAGTCCTGTTTTACTATATACTGTTAAAAGTACACATAAGGAGTCCACTTTTTCTGTTTCAATGTAGTGCGCATGAACTGGTAATAAAAATTTTAAAAAGTCATGAGATGGAGATATGTGTGGTACTTGAAACACTGCAGAAGCATGCCTACCTCACTGTGACCTGTGGGGTCTCAAGCAGCGACGTACAGCAACGTGAGAGCCACGGGCTGTCTTTGTGGCAACGATTCCACCCTGCTGTTGTAGCCCAAACACCTTTAGAGAATGTGAGATAAACCAGCGCGGCTGTGTTTCAACAAAACTTTATTCATGGACACTGAAATGTAAATTCCATGCAATTTTTATAGACATAAATATTCTTTTTTATTTTTTTCAGACCATTAAAAAATGTGAACACCATTCTTAGCTCTCAGACCATATAAAAACAGGTTGCAGTCCAGAGGAGCTTCACAAGCTGAGGGCTGCTGACCCCTCGTCTTAGTGCTATGGAAAATCTGGAGAAGGTGGAGGGGAGGAGGACATGTTGTACAGAGAGACATAAACCTAGGGATAGGTCAATACCCTGCTATATATTCTTCTGAGAGAGGATGAGGCTGTGTATATGTGCATGTATGGACATGGGCATGCTGTAGGTATACACATTTATATGTGGGCAAATGTGTACGTGTGTATGTGTCTATGTGTGTTAACATATGCAAATGTAAGAGTATGTATATATGTGCTTATGCATATTTGTGTATGTGAAGTTGAGTAAGGACTTAGGAACAAATCTTATCTTTTCACACAAGGTATATGAACAAATAGTTGTATGTTGATAATTTAGAGATGCCATATATTAGCTATATCTTGACTTCAAAATCTAGTTCAAAATTATAGTTGTTACCCTGTTACAAAAGGGTCTAGATATGTCTCTTTCAATACCATTACTCTTTTGACCAGCTAATTAGAAATTAATTGCACATACTATTCAGATAATTACACTACATTTAGTACCAAAATTTAAATTTCTACACCTCCAAGACATTTATTTATTTACTCCTAATCATATTTAAAATATCATATTAAAAGATACTGTTTATTTTCTGTGAGTTACATGACTTAATTTGTCTTTAGTTTCAATTCTATCTTGTCTTTCAATTATGTTATTTAACTTTCTGAAGTGTTCGGAGACTCTACAGATAAAGAGGGAAAGTATCAACTATTAAAAGTTTTTCTCATCCTGTATGACTATATATATGCAGAGGGTGAGGTGTAGGGTGGAAAGGTCAGCACACATTTTCTTGCCAATTCCATATGTGAAATTCATGGGATACTCAGAAAATAGAGTGTGCCTCAATCTACTCAGCTGGAAAGTTGGATTTTAAAAAATGGCATGCAGAGAGAATATAGAAGGTATGGTGCCTGGCAATTGAAGTGGACTGTAGGAGATTCCTAACACATTACATGTCTCAAATGATGAGCACTCCAAGTAATACAACAAGGAGAGAAAGGTTATTATCAAACACTGCCTTAGTCAACAAGAGGGTTTCCTGCTGTCTGTGGACACAGAGGAATGAGAAAACATGAAGTCATGGTAAGTACTGTTTGCTCCAAAATATGTTGAAGTAATTTTATCATAAAATTTGCTTCTATCCTGTTAGCTGCAAACAAAGGTCTGGGCAAAGGAACAATACCTGGATCCATCATGTCTAAATCCTCTTATTACCATACACTTTTCATTTATTCAACTTCTAATTATTTCATGCCTGGGACTGCATTATTTGGGGAATTTTTTTGACTTGTGTTTATATAAAATATTGTATTGTTTCATTTCCAAGTAATATTCTGATTGCTTTTCACCCATTTTTGAAATTATAGCATTTTTCTCATATTATGTATCTAGCAATACAGAAAAAGTAGGAAATCAACTTGATAAATAATGTTATCGAAACTCCCATCTTTCACAAGTGTTCTGCCCGGCATAAAGAGGACAGATTTGTACCTATAATTAAATATAAAAGAAACTGCTGTCTCCCAATGTATGCATTTGTCTGTCATCCCCAAACACAGAAAGAGAAATTCAGCCTAACATAAATTAAAATGACTGAATATAGCAATCATTATTTGTAACTCTAAATAAAGTATAGAGGACACAGCACATTATATATTGTATGGGAAAGATGAAAAATATCTTGCAGGTACGATGTTAGTGAACTGTCTTTATTTATTTAAAAATTATGTATTTATTCTTAGAGAGAGGTGAAGGAATGGAGAATGGGGGAGAGAAATATCGATGGGCAAAAGAAACATCATCGATTGGTGGCCTCTTGCACACAGAACCATTGCCCAGGCATATGCCAGGACTGGAATCCAACTTGGAACACCTTGCCCGGTGGAATGATGCCCAACCCACTGGACCATACCAGTCAGGGCTGAACTCTCTTAAAATTCACAATTTGTACTGACCAGATTGTTTCTATGTTAAAATTACCAGTAATATGGGTCTTCAGAATCTGTGGAAAATAGATTCTGAATTGCAATTGAAGGTGGATGTTTACTTCTATTCTTATTTAGATCTGAAAGCCAATTTTGTTACAGGTCAGGTTTGAAAGCTAAATAAAGTAATAAAATTTCCTGCCAACCAAATTGCTCAGACACATGCGATTCTATGCACCTTGGCAGTGTATAAAGATTGAAGAACTCCAAGTTTTTGGCATCCTTGAGAAAAGAAAAAGCAGAAGCAGGAGAGCCATACAGAGTGCACACTATATAATTAGCCCTAGATTGCTTAGACAATTCATCTCTTGAGTAACCACAGTGACTTATCCCAGAATCTCCAGATTGGACCTCTGTAAGGAGCTACTATTTTGGAAATGTACACAATTCCATAATCCCAGACTGCATCTATGTATCTGTCTGTTTCCTTAATATCTCAGTCTGACTTGAAAAAAGTAGAGATTATAACAAAATTAAATCAGTATATAAATATTTAATGTTTGATCTTAGTTGAACTTAATAATGAATTTTATTTCTGTTTACAGATAAGGACATTTTCTTCTAAACTGTTACATTTTATCATCTGCATGACATACATCTTTTCATCCTTATGAAAATATCCATATGGATGTGCATCATTGTTTTTCAGGTGTCAAAATTTGTTGATAAATATATAGTTTATAAGAAGCCTATAAGTGGCAAATAACCAAATGTGACTATTACACTAATATGAAATGCAAACAAAAATATATGTGTGGTCTAATAAATAAAGCCAATAGCCAGATTTAAACTAGGAATGAATTCGTTCTATCAGTAAAGTCATTTTGACTGACTATGCATAAAGACAATAATAAAAGCAAAAACTTATGGAAAATTATAAACTATGTTTGTTTTCTTTTTTTAAATATTTTATTTATTTATTTTTAGAAAGAGGGGAAAGGATGGAGAAAGAGTGGGAGAGAAACATCAATGTGTGGTTGCCTCTCATGTGTCCCCCACCAGGGACCTGACCTGCAACCTAGGCATGTGCCCTGACTGGGAATCGAACC
>PVKM010006757.1:0-43343 GCA_004027735.1 Carollia perspicillata
AGGCATGTGTGTGGGTCCAGCAAGGGGATGTCCAGGAGTGGACTCTGAGGCAGAGGAAAGACCAGGAGCTCCCTATTCTGACAAGGGTGCAGGACCAGTTCATTGGTAACCTCTTGGTGTCCTGCTCTCAGATTATTTCATGAGAACTGATTACTATAGGCATGCACACTGGTTTGAATCCTGGGCCGGGAGTGGGGGGAATGTGGTGTTTAGTGGGTGGAAATTGGGTTCATAACTGAACTACTTGGAGACAAAATTGAAGTTCTGATTTAGGTGAAGTCTACTCAGTGGACAAAATCTGAAAAAGAAAAGTTCCTAGTACGGATTATACTGACACGTTAACCAGGCATTTCTCAACCTAACTGTGTCCCTTATCAGTGCCAGAGAGACCATTTGGTCACCTTGCTTTACACTCCCCTGTCTATTACAAGGTTCTTTTAACAGAAGTCTGGTAAGGCATCCCTGGAATTTTGAAGTGTACATAGACATAGGGTTCAACCTCTGAAAGTGAGTGAAACTAGGAATGACCACTCATAATGAATGAGATTAGCTATCTACAGAAATAACTCTAGGGATTGGCTATACGTGTTTGGCCGGAGTGAATGGGGATTACCATATCTAACCAAGGTGCGAGTCTCAGGGAGCCACTCTAGTGAAAACTGAGCAATGAAACCATTTTGGAAAAGCCACAAAGCCACATAAATGATTGGGATCAACCATGGAAGCTGAAGTCTAATGAGCTGTCTAAAGAAAGAGGTGTCAACTGTAGGCAGGTCGTCAGCATGGACTCCAGATGAACGGATTGTAACAAGCCAGAAATTTGCTCGGTTTATCTGTCCTGGGCAGAAAAGACTCAGGCTTTGGTCCCTTGAGAAGTGTCCTCTACAGTGTGAGACAGTTTGTTCAGTGGCTTTTCTGTGGCCTCTGTCAGCCATCCCCCATGATCAGGCTTCTCCCTACTGTGATTTCATGTCCACCTAGGAAATTTCTGATAAATCATTCAACTTGTCAGAATCAGGCTAGGGTAATAAATGCAAAAGGCATTTCAGCCACTGAAAACACACGCCCCTTTTCATTAAAAAATAGTAAGTCTAGGGATGGCTACACAGATTATCTTAATTTCGGTTAGGACATGCCAGACTGCAGAGACTGCTAAGCCCTTAAAAATTTGAGTTTCTCTACTTGAAAGAATATGGTCACCTCCACTCATGTCTTGCCATCTGATGACCAACCGGAACCCCCCTGGGGCATAGGGAGAGACAGCTCATCCTTCATGAAGACCTCACCTTTGCTTCTTTTGTCCTTGATGTTAGGTTATTTCAAGCCTGGTAGATTTTATCAGAAATACCTGTGACATTAGCCACCTCACCAGTAATGCTTTACTGGAAGTGTTCAGACTGCTACTAGTCAGACAAGGCAGCGAGATAAGCTTTCCAGGGCCGTTCAATACTTCTGAAGCCTAGAGGCCATAAGGCTGCTCAGGTTTTCGAAAATGTTCAGTTGGTTTCATTTTTGACTCAAATGATTTCAACTAGTATTGGTAACAGTGGGAACTTCAAGTTGATCAGAAACTCTAATTGTCAGCGATATATTATTGATTTAATAGCAGGAAAGTTAATATTAATTTTTTCTACTGGCTAGGAAAGCCCCTTCTTTCTTCTCCCCAAAATAGGCCCTAAGGAAGAAAAACTAATACAAGAGGTTTTTGGTGATGGCTTTTGCTGTCCTCAGCTGACACGCGGAACTGTCTTCTGTAGACCACTCTGTGACTGGTGACTTAGAAAAAGAAAAGCATGTGCCCTTGAGAGAGAGGGAGAAAGGAAGGAGCCTAGCCCGGTGCCTGTTACGTGCCATGTAGCCTAGCGTTTGCTTCCCTCTGTTGTCTTATTTAATTTCAACATCAACCCTGTTAAAGAGAAGGTGTTATTCTCTGAGAATTAGGTGACTTGGCTGAAGTCAGGCAGCTGCCAAGGGTGAGAGCTGGGGTTTCAAAGGAAGTTTGTCTGACGCCACAGTTGAAAGGCTTTCCATTATTGCTTATGACCTTTAGGAGACAGTGGGGTGGAACGTGACTCAAGGCCAAAGTTAAGTTTCGCGAGGCAAAACTCCAAATCCAGAAAAATTACCAAACGTCTTTAGCCTTCACCCCTCTTTCTCCAGTTTGAGGAAAGGACATAATAGTCAGCACTGACCTGAATGGAAAGGAAGAAGGTATTTCCCTCCTTCCCCCTACCTGCCACTTTCCAACTGTGAATGAAAGAACAGCTTTTCAAAGATACAGTAAGACAGGCGAAGCAACAAAGGAGAAACATCGAAAGAAAAAGAACAATGGATAATGGTATCAGTAAACCCTGGGGGAAGCAAATTTTCTCAGAACTTCCTGGTGGCCAAGGCAAGAGGAGAAATATGTTGTGCTCTGTGGTGTTCCCGTCAAATAAGGAAAGGCTGTCAGTTCACAACCACGCCTTTGGTTGCGGTTGTGTTAGTCTGAGCTCTGAAAGGAATATCTTTTAAGTTATTCTAAAAGGGACATTGAAAGACAAAAGTGAGAAAATGCTAGAAAGTAGTTTTATTTAAAAAAATTTAAGATGATTTTTTCTCTACTACAGATGTCTCTTCGACAGACAACTTTGGTAGCTAAGTGAATTTTTGTGTTCTGGTTGTTGAGTCCGTTATGGCACAATAACTTTTGATATGTTGATCAAAGAGAGTCTTCTCTTGAGAGCCTTCAATAGCCGCCTTCTACGGTACCACTCAGAATATTCCGCCTATACATTTTGAAGTGTGGGTCTCTTTGTTTCTCTCTTGACTCATTTGAGATTGAAAATTCCTATGAAGAAGGACCAGACTGGCTCCTTGTGCTTTGTGTAACACACGCGCATACACACACATACGCACACATACACCACCACCACCAGTTCACAACACCTGAAGGAACCAGGTTTCCTTACAGGAACTAGATTTACACAGGAACTACCCAGATTTTCATAATGGTTTATACTTGAAAAAAACACTATGATCAGTATCAATCATGCAATTTTTGAATTTTATTCATTAAACCATATTTCTTATGTCTGACCTATGACCCACTGACGTGTTTGTCTCTCTCCTTAGTAAAGCTCTTACTTATGATTTTAGATTGAACCATTCGTAACTATTTCTCTTTTTTGTTTCTTGTTGCACATGTCAGAAATTGAGACTTTCCACAGAGTGCTTAATTTGGACTTGAAAAATCCATTTTTTCTCTGTCACATTTATTATAATCATGACAGTTTTCTGTGAATTTTCCAATTAATAACAGTTCTTTAGTTGCATTTCTACCCATACTTTCATTGAGGAAAGCTTCTGCACCCCTTAATTGTTTGTACCTCTGACATTACACACACACACACACACACACACACACACACTCTCTTATTTATTTATTTTTGGCATGTAAAGTAAGCTTTACTGAAGTTTGTAGGAAGACCAAGGGGTGGCATTATATTGTAACTGTACAATAAATTTGTAGCTGATTTCTAATAAATTTTGTATGATTACAATGAAAGCAACTGGTATAAACACATTATAAAGAAGTAAAGTTATAAAAAATTAACTTTACAATATAGAAAAGTAACTTTCATTGAAAATACAAAAAAAAAAAGGAAGAAATAAAAGTTGCCAGTTTTCTTGAGTTGACACTCGAGGATTTTTCTTCTAGTACTTTTCAGAAGGACTTTCCAAGGACTCCAGAGAAGGTAGGAATGAAAGTACAAGACTCTCCAGCAACACTGCCTGCAAAGCCCTGTACCTTGAACTTCCACTTGACTGGAATTGCTCTGTGGGTTTTCTCTAATTCCCTGGGCTCTGGGCAGCTGCCTTCATGCAAGCCAGTAAGATGACTCCAGCACCAAATTATCACATCTGGGTGGTCTTCGGTGTGGGAAAGAGCCTCAGCTGTTAGTTAACAGGCTGTGAAAAAACCATTTGGGCAAAACATACTATCTCCAAATATGGCACTTTGCTTTCTGATGTAAGTGTCCTTTCCTCCTCTCTGAAGACTTTCTCATTTCCCTGCCCCCTTGCTCAGGAACTTTTATTTATAGCTCCTGGGGCTTTCCCTTTCTAGGTATCTATCCAGGTCATTTTTTTAAATGGTCCACACTTTTAGAGGAAGGGGAAGACTGAGGAATGAGTGGTATTCCTAGTGGGCAGAATTCATTTTGCATTACTCCCTCAAGATCCCCCAGCTTTGGTCATTTCCTTTTTCTGGTTTACACCTCTCAAGCTCCCTATGTCCCTTGGCGGCCTTGTGTTAGCCTGCAGTCAGAGATTTCTGGCCAAAGGCCGTTTGCAATATGTACTTTTCTCAAAGCCCAGCTGCTGGGGATGGAGACCAAACTGTGAAGGCCCTGCTCGGTTGGTGTTCTTGCCTGGCTTGAAGAATTGTCTTCTACCAAACCCCAAGTGGGAACTGGGAAACTGTTATTCAAAATGCTTGCGCATATCAAATACGGCTTCCTGGAGGATCCTTCTAAGCTTCTTCTGCATTTCAAAGAGGGTTTATTTATCCCATTAGTTACATCAGCACTTTTAAAGCAAAGGAGCTTTTTACAGGTGTGGAACTCTTTAGAAAGGACTTTCTATACATTCCCATATGGAGCTGACAAAAAAATTCCTGCATTGGTTGCTTGCCATTTCAAAAGATGCTTTCTTTGTTGCTCTAAGGAGAAAAACACTTTATTTTAGAAAGAGGTGTTTTCACAGAATACGTGGACCTGATGGGAGTGAATGAAACGAATGTTTTTGTTGCCTTCGTAGATTCATCTTGGAAATTACAGTTATATCTGTTATCATGTGATGACGCCAAGTCTGTTTGGCACCGTTGCCATGGTCTCTTAGTTAGCCCTGTGCCTGCAGTCTCCCTTTCTGCAACCCATCCTACACACCGCAACTAAAGTGATCTTTCTAACATAAAAATTATGTCATGTTACTCCTTATTTCCCACTTAAAATGTTCAGGAACCCGAAAAGGGCACCACCCCTTTTTTTGGTCATGGCAGAGAATCCTTCAGGCCCTGGCCCCTGCCGCCTGCCCAACCCCACTCCTCCACGGTCACTATACTTTCTAAGAGCAGTAGGGGAACCAGCATGTATCAGTACTAGTTACCAAGTACCAGTGCTTCATAGTACACTTTGATCCTCTCGGTGACTCCAGGAAGTAGATGCGCCCATGTTGCAAACGGGAAAACAGAGGCTTAGAGGGGTTAAGCAACGTTTGGGAAGTCTTCAGCTTCTAAATGGTAGAACCTACGGTCCCTCCCAGGTGGTCTGATATCGAAGTCTGTGGGTTTGACCACTAAACTGCACTGCTTGTCCTGCTGCATTGTTTCTGATGTATAACCTTTCACGTCCTGTTTCCACTTCCTGGAAAGGTCTATTCCATTTGTTCAACTGGCTGGCTCCTTTTCCACTGTAATGTCTTGGCTCCATTTTTAACTTCTCTGGAAGGCTTCCCAGGATCCCCAAGGTAGTGTTAGGAAATGACATCTCTGCAGCCATAGCTTTAAATTAGTGTGTGCTACTGGCTCTTATGAAATTGTGTAGGATTCTCTACAGCTCTACTTCCTTGACTAGACTGAGAGCTTTTTGAGGGCAGGAGAGTTTGTCTTTGTGCTCTCAATGTCTACTTCAGTGCCTAACACATGAGCAGTTAGTCCTCAATAAATTCTTGTCAAAGGGAATGAACGCGAGAATGAATGAATGAGAATTGGGGGCATATGATTCACACAAGGTTTGCTTATTCTTAATCACCCTTTCCAAGCCCATTCTTTGGTGCAAAAATTTCCTGTCAAAGGTTTCTGCATCCTTCAGGGTCTTTGAGGATTCTAATGGATTCTTTGAGCTATTTTCAATATTTCCAAAAAGGTAAGAGAAACCATTACATTAACCGGAGGTAAGTCCATATAGGCTAAATAAATTGTCAAGTTTCTTTGCTTTTGGCTGAAATTGTATCAGTTTTGCATGGTAATAGAGAGTTCCCCTAATAATCAGAAACTACAATAGGCAGAAAAGGCTATGTGAGATTAATAAAACAATAAGAAAATGAATGATCTGTTACTTAAACACTGCTTATTTAGGGAAAGAAATTTTTCAAAGATTGGAATTCTAGGGGGGAACTCCTAATAAAAGTAATCTCTCAGCCCTGGCCAGGTGGTTTAGTTGGTTGAAGCACTGTCCCATACACCAAAAGGTTGTAGGTTTGATTCCCAGTCAGGGCACATACCTAGGTTGCATGCTCGATCCCCGGTTGGGCATGTATGGGAGGCAAATGGTGAATGTTTCTTTCTCATATCAGTGCTTCTCCCTCTTCTCTCTCTCTCATCAATTAAAAGAAAACATTCTCGGGTGAGGATTATAAAAAAGTGATCCTTCATGATACAAATCTGGGACTGTTTCTGCTGTCATTAATGGACTCATGTAGCCTACAACCTTCGTATCTGCACCGAATCTCTTCAGAAAGCTGAGGAAATTATCATTGGGCAAACACAGCTTCTCTCTTTAAAACAACAACAACACTTTTCCATGGACAATTAATTGGATGTGAGAGTGATCTGTTTTTTTATCTGTCATCCATTGATTATCAAATTTAGTGTAGCTTATTGAGTTGGCTTTATGTTCTTTACAAACAGTTTATTGTTACCATCTTCCAAAATTAGAGAAAGAAAAAAAAAGATAAGAAAGCAAATGAGACAAATGAGTTTTTCTCTCTTTCCTATGGTCTGTTTTGGTTATGAAAACAGTCAGCAGGCTTCTTTATTGAAGTAAATCTAAATCCCCAATTTGTCAAATATTTTCTGACTTCATCTGGAATACACCATCATTGTAAATGATTTCATTCTTGTCGGTGAAGGCAAAAAAGGCCTTCATTAGTAGTTCTGGCTCTGTCACAAACCTCCCCATGAGCTCATTTGGTCTTATGATTTATTATAAAATTTATAGTGTATAAACATTGCCATAACCTTGGGAGTAGTAAACTCATCAAACCTTCTGTAATATCTCCTCAGTCCCTTGTATTGGTTGGCTGATGCATCTTCTTAGGATTGTAAATATTCTTCCATGTCTTGCTTACCATCATTTATAGATAAGACTACTTGTTTTTAAAAAAAATCGTTTCTGGACTTCCAAAGTCATCATAATCAAGCTTCATGAAAGAAAGCAATCAGGCTCTGATTTCTGCAGCATCGAATTCCATTCCCTCTGAAGAGTAGCCATTATCTGTCTCCTTGCTCCATCTAGTTCATCGTCCACAGAGAAGCTGGAGATTTTGATTCAAAAGCCAAACTGGATCCCACTAGTCCCCTGATTAGAAGTCTTTGAGGGCTCCTCGTGGCTGACATCTCTGACTCCAAGTTTCCCGATGTGTTGTTCAAGACTCTTGACAATTTATCTTCAAGGCTAACTTTTCAGCTTCAGTCACCAACAGAGTCACTGAGGTTCTTTCCTTTCCAACTACCTTGGGTGCTTGTATTTTTCCAACACGGCATGACCTTTCATGCCTGGAATGGCCTTGCATTCCTGTTTCATTTTCACTCATTCTCCAAAAATCTGCTCAAAATGTCATCACTTCTGGGAGTGTTTATTCATTCTTATTTTATAGCATTTGAGTATGTCATCTTTTGATTTGTATTATATAGCTCTTTCTGTGTTGGCTTCTTTCACTCCTGTGAGCTCTTCAAGGGCAGGAGTCAGGTTTTATTTACATTGGACCCCCCAGGTCCAATGCCTTCCAATCACTAGGAAGGCCATAAAGCTCATCAGTCAATTCGAGACACTTTTGAGAGTGCAAGGGGGCAATGTTAATAATAACATTGGGGCCACAGGTGTAAGGCAGATTTTCTTCGGCAATATAGGATTTATTGTCTCCCTACCAAATCACTCCAAGTCTTTCAATGTCTCTGCTTTCATCTCCTCTTCTGGTTTATCTCCACCCATTCTCCCTATGTGGATGCTTCCCTCTAGCCTTACCAAACCGCCTTCAGTTCCGTGATGGTTTCTGCCATTGCTACCCCTCTGCCATATCCACCTGGGAAACCTCTTCACCTTTCAGGATTCTCTTGTGCATAATTCTTCAGGGATGCTTCCTCTGATTTGCCCCAGATTTGATTAGGAGCTCATTCTAGGATGCTTGCCAGCAACAACGTGCGCTGCTTTGCATTATACCAATTAGCTTCCTTGCTTGCCTCGTTCAGCTGGGCGAGGCAGTGGCTGCGTCTTACTCGTCTCTGGTTTCTAATCACCCACCACTGTTTTACTAAATGTCAGTCGAATTAAACATAACTTTCGAATTGTCATAGCTTTTACATGGCACACACATTACATTTTTTTTTGTAACTCCCCCCTTTATTATTTAACACATATTTCTGGGATCGAGATTATTTTTAAAATTTAATAAGCTTTAAAGTACTATTTGAAATTAGTACATTTCATACTAAATAACAAATGATGATTTTATCTGAAAAAATGTAACTGATCTTTGGCTCTTTTGCTCCGTTTGTTTTTAAAATAGCTCCTGGACCAAGAATCCTCTAAACAACATCCTGGCTTTAAAGAATTTTGAGGAGATGTCCAAGATCAAATTTTTGGGAGAATGTCAATTCCACATGAAGTATCTTGGAAAATTTGGGGGAAATTCTGTGTCTTATGTGACTCAACAAAGTAAATTTCCCCTTACCTCATAAATTCTGTATCTTCTTGGCTCAACTTCAGCCAGCTTTCCGAAACCCTGAGCATCGAGTGGCTGAAATTTTGGAAAGAGCCCTTGAAGTGGGATGGAAGGAGGAGCAGCTCGCTCGCTATCAGAAGAACTTATGCATCATGTCCATGCAGGTTTCTTGGGAAAAGACACTCTTTTCTCCCTTCACCCCACCACGGCTGGGAAGTGACACCCTTGGCACAGACTGGGTCCAGGAAAAGGGCATTTAGAGAGCAGTGGCTGGGCTTGTCCCATTTTGTCCCCATGGCCTGTAGTTTCTTTCACCTGTGGGAATGCTCCTATTGGATGAGTGAGAAGAATTACTGAGCTCGACCACAATCTCTGAGCACCTGACACTGTCGGTTGCACTCTAACCTGTCCACAAAAATTGCATGAAATAGGGATGAAAACATATTTGACAATTTTTGTAATGAATTACATCCAGTTGAGATTTTTGAAGTTCACAACTCTTGGCCAAAAGATGAGAGTAGGAGAGAGAAGAAAAATATGTCAGAATAAAGCACCCGAAGAGAATGATTATTCCCTTTAAAATACATTTCCAGAACGTTAGTTCGTTATTGCTTTCATGTAGTCCCTTAGAGTCTCCAAGGCATTGCTTCTGCTCTTACTCCTTGTACCTATTCTTGTATTCAGTTTACTCAGGACACACATGAAAAGTGCTTATTTTGCCTGCAGTGTACTGGGCAAACAGGTGAACGTGGACCCCCTGCCACTCGGGAGCCGATGTCCTGTTTGTCCAGACACCTGCCTGGTGACTTCCTCCATGACGGGCCTGGCTTCCCTGTAAGTGGTTCCAGTGCAGGTCATCCTGGCTGCCCGAGATATTATATGAGTTCCCTTTCTCCAAGTAACAGTGATAATCCCACAAGGCCCAATTAGTTGGGAGATTAGTGTGTCCTAGGTGCTGTGCTGTGCTTAATACTGTGCAAATATTCTTTCGTTTAATCCTCCCATCAACCTGAGGTAAAGATTATTTTTAGACGAAGGAACTGAAGTTGAGAGAGGCTGAGTGACTTGTGGAAAGTCACCCGGGTAGCGAGCCTGCTGCTGGCAGAGCTGGGGTCGGTGGGGCTCTGCAGCTGGTTTCTCAGCCCTTACCCGACACAGTCCTGCATTTTCTCCCGCCTCCCTTTGGCAGAAAGCACTTAAAACCTTCCCCACGTCCCTGCCTCGGAGTTTATAACTTGTCCCTGATTGAAAATCTCAAACCAGGACTTGAGAGAGTGAAGACCCCTTCCTGAGCATCCCGAGCAGGTGATGTGCGAACAATGGAAAGGCTGTGAGAATACTACCACCACGCTTGGTCCATTCTGTTCCCAGGTCGCTACGCGCTCCCTTCTGCTCTCCTGCTATGGTTGGCTTGATGGAGGCATTCCATTATACACAGTTGGCCCCTCTTGTCAGTGTCCTGAAGAGAGTCAAAAACATAGCTCTCCCAGGGCAACTGGACAAACATATGTGACTGGCTAATGGGGGTTGGTAGTCAGCGGAAGAGTTAGTATGGAAACAGACTTGTATTATACAGTCTCAGATAGAAACAAGGTAATATAGATTTTGGCAGAAAATTATTATTTTTGACTGATTCTCAAACCCACAGTTAATACGAAAATTCATTTCCCTGCCCCTAATCTACTCCACTGGCTTTTATAAGAACTTCAGATACCCTAAATTATTTTGAAAATTTGGGGGATATTCTGTGTTACTATGTGCAACAAATTCCTAGTAAATTATTCCAAAGTATAACTCAAGCAAAGGAACAAGTTCTGCTTGGATGTCAGACAACCTCGCCAACCAGTATGCATCATAATGCCTGCTTGGTATTTTTCAAAGATCAGAACATCTAAGCACCTAAAGTATTTAGATAACAAACAACTGAACGGCACTTTACAATAGCAAGATGTGCTCATTCTCAAACAATGTTTCACATTGAGACTTTTGGAAAGGTGCTGTAAACATAGCGCTTTGACGTTCTGGGTCATAGGTTCAAATGCCACACAGCTGAGTGACGTCATGCGATACTTGTCTTTGTAAAATGAACCAGTGTTCTAACTTGAAATCTAAGATGTGGTTAGATGCACTGAAAACATGGCCTCCCCTCTGATACCTTGTTGATGGTCACAGCAGAAATCTGTTTGTAGTGAGCTGGGACAGGATGCACATAAAACATTAATTAAAAAAAAAAGAAGTGTTTAAGTTTTACTAGACCAAATCATCTGAAAAGTAACACACACACAGACACAACAGTATGGTTTTGCTTTTACAACTGTATGAGCTTATAAGAAATGTTCTACTCAGATGAAAATGTCAAAAATTGCATAACTTTTATAATAATATATACCATTTTGGAGATGATGTAATTTAATGTTTCTATATGCAAAGCATTGTGATGGTTTTATTGGGTTTTATAAAATTAATATTTACTTTTGCCACTAAGAATTTATAAAATCTTGTTTTTCTCCCTTAATTGGTTTTTATTTTCTCATAAAATAATCTCTCCTTAGAAATAGTCTTCTAAGGTAGAAAGCAACTTTCTAGGTGAAAATCGAATTTACTTTAAACATTCCTCTTAATCATTCCTACATTCACTAAGCTAATATTAACTTAATCCCTACTATGAGCACAATACTTGCTTACTTGGGTGCTATAGGAGAACAAAAAACAATTTAACAAGTAATCCTGAGGACTTCCAGTGAAGACAGCAGCACAGGTAAACAGAGCTCGCCTCCTCACACAACCTCAAAGTTACAACCACAATACAGAAAAACCCTCAGTCAGGACCATCAGAAATTGGGTTGAATGACAGTCTGACAACTATGGAATTAAAGAAACCATATCCATCCAGACTGGGAGGAGGGGTGGAGATGCAGAATGGACTGGTTCCATATCCACGTGTGGTGGATAAAAACTTGGAAGGGATCTCTTGGGAGCCAGGAGTCCCAGCCCCACACCAAGCCCCCTAGCCCAGGGTTCCAATGCCAGGAAGATAAATCCCTATAACTTCTGTTTGCAGAAACCAGTGGGGATTGAGTTGGTGGAAGAAACTTCTGGAGTCCCAAGCAGTTCCTCTTAAAGAAACCACATACAGACTTACTCGAGACTCACTAAGTCTGAGCTCCAGCACCCGGGTAGCAGTTTGAAAGGCACCAGTGGCAAGCAGGGAGGAACTGAAGTGTCTGGCATCGAGGTGAGACCGCGAGGACAGCTTTCTGCCAGACAGAAAGGTGGGCAGAAGCTATTGTCCATTTTCTGAACTCTACCCACAAAGAGCCAGAGAGATGGAAGTCTAGTGCCATATCTGAGACTTCATAAACCTGGCTAATACTGTTTACTCCTAGAGATCCCTAGAGACTCCATCCCACCCAACTTTTGGGCCTACCCAACAGCTTTTCCATATGAACAGCTGGTCTTGGCTCGTGCTTCACAACTTTCTAAATCCTCTCAAACAAGCAACAGCCAGCCTCAGTGAGCCCCAGTCCCCATACCACTTGCTAAGTGGCCCCAGGACTGGCACTAGCAGCAACCAGCCTGGATTCACAGCTTGGTTTAGAATGGGAATCTTCAAGCCCAGAACAAATAACAGCCATCTCAGGTGGCTGTATAGCTTAGGCACAATGGCCCCAAGTAGAACACAGATGGGGACTGACCTTGGCCTCTACCACCCTGGAAATTCCAAGGCCTGTGAACCCAGTGTACAGCTACAGACCACATCGGAGTACTGTCACCCTGCCCACGCACAGCTGATCCTCCATGGAGGGCAGAAGCTGGTGGACATCATCACAGCTAATCCTTGCAGCTGACTAGCCTGGATAAATCCTTCTGATTGACCTGCCAAAAGCAACCAAGTCTCAACTACAAGAGGCAGGTGTACTCAGTGCACATGATAAGTGCATTTTGAGTACCCAGCTTGGGTAATAGGGAGGCTGTGCCACTGGACCTTACAGAACACGTACTATATTAAGCCATGCTACCAAGACAGGGAACCATAGCAGCTCTTCCTAATACATAGAAACAAACACAGGGAGGCTGCCAAAGTGAGGAGACAAAGAAACATGGCCCAAATGAAAGAGCAGCAAAACTCCAGAAAAAGAACTAAATGAAATGGAGATAAACAATCTATCAGATGCAGAGTTCAAGATACTGGTTATAAGGATGCTTAAGGAATTTAGTGAGGACTTCAGTAGTACAGAAATGATCCAGTCAGAAACAAAGTATCACTAATTGAAATACAGAACAATTTATAGGGAAACAACAGTAGAGCAGAGGAAGCTTAAAACCAAATTGGAACATAAGGAAGCAAAAAACAACAGCAACGACAACCAATCAGGACAACAAGAAGAAAAAATCCAAATAAACAAGATGGTGTAAGCTGCCTCTGGGGCAACGTCATGTGTTCCAACATCAGTATCATAAGGGCGCCAGAAAGAGATGAGAAAGAGCAAGAAATTGGAAATCTATTTGAAAAAATAATGGAAGAAAACTTCCTTAATTTGATGAAGAAAATAGACAGGAAGGCCAGGAAGAGCAGATAGTCTCAAACAAGATGGATGCAAAGAGGCCCACTCCAAGTCACATCATAATTAAAATGCTAAAGATTAAAGATAAAGAGAGAATCTTAAAAGCAGCAAGAGAGAAGTAGCTAGTTATCTACAGGGTAGTTTCCATGAGACTGTCAGCTGATTTCTCAAAAGAAAATTTGCAGGCTAGAAGGGACTGGCAAGAATTATTTGAAGTCATGAAAAGCAGGGACCTATAGCCAAGATTGCTCTACCCAGCAAAGCTATCATTTAGAATCAAAGGGCAGATAAAGAGCTTCCCAGAGAGAAAAAAACTAAAGGAGTTGATCATCACCAAACCATTATTATATCAAGTGTTAGAGGGACTTATTTAAGAAAAAGAAGAAGATCAAAACTATGAACAATAAAATGGCAATAAATGTTGTTGATATGTACCTATCAGCAATTGAATCTAAAACAAACTAAAACAAGAAGAACAGAGACAGAAGCATGGATATGGAAAGTTGTTTTGACGGTCACCAGATGGGAGGGGGATATGGGGGAATGGGTGAAGAGGTGAGAGGATTAAGAAGTAGAAGTAGGTGTTTACAGAATAGCCATGGGGATGTGAAGTACAGTATAGGAAATGGAGTAGCCAAAGAACTTATACCACACCCCATGGACATGAACAATGGTGGGGGGATTGCCTGAATAAGTGGGGGCTGCTGGGTGGAGGAGGACAAAGGGGGAAAAACTGGGACAACTATAAAGCACAATAATAAAATATAATTAAAAAAAGACTGCCTGTGGATATAATTTTAAGCTAAGGTTTTCTTGTTTACTATTACCACTACTGCTATTACTATTACTACTGAAACTATAGTTAGAAAAGTTGGCAGAAAATACCTAAGCAGTTGATAAAAAAACACAATCCTCAACTTCAAAGAGCTTACAGAATAGAGCAGACACACAGGAAATGTTACCTGGTGATTCAACAGTACCTGAGGTGTCACAAGGCTGCGTGTGATTAAGTATCAAGTGAATGCCATTGGTAGAACATGAGTGCTCCAAGTTCCTAGGAAGGAGAAATTGTTGTTGCAAGAGAGGTTAGACAAGCTCATGAGAGGTGGGACGGTATCCAGCCTTAAATGGTAGGGAGTTCCTAGGAGGTTGATGAAAGGACATACTGTGCATTCTAGACTAGAGACCAAGCTTTGACCAGAAGCCCAGTGATGGGAATGAGCAGAGTATAATTTTAGGGAATTGGGCTGCATGCCCCTCAGAGGTTGGCAAAGGCTTGCTTGGGCTTTGTGATATCTTCAGAACTCAATATTCCCTACAAAGACCATCCCTGAAACATAGCTAAGACCTGAACAATGAAGTGTCTGGACCTGGGGAAGCAGGGATGGCCAGGGGGCCTGAGTTGCCACATGATCTCATACGGAGAAGTGAGGGACCCAAAATAGTTCGAACATTTCTTCCCCTTTCTTTCCTCCTACCACTTCCCTTTTAAATAGAAAAACCAGATAAGCAGGAAACACAAAATTTTTGCTTTTGTTTTTACTCTCACCTATGCAGTCTAATATTCTGTCTATACATAAAGTTGTTTCCAAATTTGGAGAAATGCCCATTCTTTGAAGTTTTCCATGAAGAATGCCTGATTCCAGTTGCAATGCACTATGGCTTTTCACAGCTTTTTCTAGGAAGATTTTCTAATTTTGTCAAAACTGATTTCCTTCCACCTTTCTTCCTCTTTCTAAGGTTAAAAATGATTAAGTCCCTCAGTCAACTTTTGCCGGCCAAATAACTTTATCATTATCATTGTTTCCTCTATAGGCTGTTTCTTGAACTTGTAATCAACAAGAAAAAAAAATATTTATTCTTAAATGCCTCTAAATTCTCTATATCCCATTTTAAAATATGGGGCTAAAGGCAGTATAGCATATTCTAGGAGGGCTTGTATCTGCATTGAGCATCAGGAAAAGGCCTCCTGTTTTCCTTTTACTAGATCAATCATGCTTTTAAGGCTAAAGCATGAACACAAATAGCTTGTGTTGACTGTGAACTCCAGATCGTTTTCCTTATGACATCACGAAATTAGTCCTGCCATTGTGGGTTTGTTTTTCTTCCCATGTGAATTACACTACAGAACCTTAATCGGTTTATATCCACCCACTTCTCCAACTCATCAAGATCATTTGCACTTCTGTCCAGTTTTCCAAAGTGGAATGTACCACACCCGGTTTAATGTCATCTTCAGACTTAATAACTATATTCTCTACCATCATCTAAATCACCTAAAAATAGCATCAGGTTAAGAACAATCACTCTGGAATCCCATGAGATATGCATCTCTAGGCCGACACTGGACCATTAATAATTACTTACTGAGAAAGGCCTTCTCCTTATGAATCTGCCTAATGAGATGATGATTTCAGGATGTAATTCTTTAATTGCCCAATGTCAAAGAAGACAAAACTTAAAGCTGTACAGTAGTCAAAACTATTTCATATCTTTGCCTTCTGCTAGGTTTTACCAGACTTGTCATGCGTCTGAGGAATAGCATTTGATTAATGTGGGAGGATTTTTAAACACAGTTGCCTTGGTTTGAACCAGCATGCTACTGTGTGTGTGTGTGTGTGTGTGTGTGTGTGTGTGTGCGTGTGTTGATAAGACTATAATATGTCTGAATCTGAATGTTATGGTGTTGAGTCTAGTTTTCTGATTTCTATTTTTAAAAATACAAGTGTACATTTCTCCCTGTCCATAGACACTTATCTCAAGTTTGCAAAGATAATTGCTAGCGATTCTGTGATGATTTCATTGAAATGCCATGCCATAGTGTTTGCCAGTAATTATTTATTCATTCTGCCATCTGAGCTTGCAGGTCATGCATTAGCATATGCATTTGTGTAGTATAATGATTTTCCATTTATTGAGTAGAGTCATCATCTGAAGCACTGTAAAAACACAAGGATAAAAGCTATGTCTACCTCGTATGTTTGCCACTTTACTAGGGTAGACATGACAATTAAGAAATAGAAACACAGAAGAAGGAAAGGTCAGCTGTACTGCCAATACATGGCTGGCAGCTGGCTGAATTTTTCTTTGGCACAACCTTTGGACTATGGTCTTTTTGTTTTAGAGGAGACCCATTGTAGGAAAATTCTTCCTGGAATGTGAGAATTTTGACAAGAGTTCTGAAAAGAAATGGAACTTGCTAGTTGGAGGGAGAGCACAGATCGATAGATTGGCATAAAAACAAACAGGTTGTTTTCATCCCTCTGTTCTGTGAGAGGGATTTTCAGTAGCTTCCAAAGGAATTCCGTGTATGACGGGTATGTAGAGGAAGGGAGATTATTTGAAGCAGTCAACCTTTGTTTTACCTGGCCGCTAAATAAAAGAACCATCCAGATGCATGAAATTGGTTGCACAACATACAACATCTCGGTTATGATAAGGGTGTCTCTAGGGAATGGTGTTTCTGGTGCTTGAATTCTAAGAGGTTGTTGTCTACAAGCCATCCACTTCGTTGGGTGTTGTGACTCAGATGTTGATTTGTGGTTCATCTGCACAGAGGTGGGAATGGAAATGATTCCCTCCGGGAAGGCTGGCTGGATTTCTTGTTGGCCATCTGCATACTGTTAAGGATGTGTGTGTGTTTAAGGACTGTGCATACCGATGAGGCCAGACCTAGCCTGTGATGTGTCCTCACCCCTTCGTTATTTTAGTCATCTCAACCCCAGTGGCTAAGGACAAGCCCGACATGGTGTTATCTTTTCTTACAGCCTGGGCTGGGATCCGCACCCCTGGGATCACTCTTGGGATGAGTCAATAAAAGGGTAGCTGCCACCTCCAGGAGGCCTGAGGTAGCAGTTAAAATGTACCTGTAGGGAGCAGAGGAATGAGTGATGTCATCTCTTTACTCCTTTTCTATGAGCTCATGGGACTAGTTTATTGCATTTCCTAACAGCCAAAAGCCTGGTCCTGAGAACACAAGATTCCAGATGGCTAACCTGCAAAGTGAAGCAAGTGGGGCATGGAGGGAAGACGAAGAGAGTATGGCATGATGAAGGTTGGGTTAGAACGCTGTGATGTCCAGGCAAGCAGTCCTAGTTATTAATGGGCCAGGCACAGAGGGTGTACCAGGTGCCAGTGATGTAGGCCTTGGAAAGCAGAGGCTGAGGGAGGGATACAAACTTAGGGCATCACTGCTTTCTTCTTGTCTTTTCTCCTTTTATTCTCGCACATGCCCACTACTAAGCCTATAATAATGGTAATATTAAGTGTCAGAGCATTCTGCTTTATACCGAAGGTCTCTGAATGGGGCTACTGTTTATTGTATTCTTTGTTGGGTGAAAGGTTAAAAAAATGCATAAATATTTTTTTAATCCAGTCCATTCAGATTTTAATATTGAGCAGAGTAAAATACAATGAAGAGCATTGTACATTAATAATCTTGGCTTCTTGAAGATTTTGAGAGAATATAGATTTATGTTCTTGCCCTAAGTTAACATTCCAAAGCCTTGACTGATATCTTTCTTAGGTTGTTCATATTATTGAAGCTTTTCAGACTTTGGTACTTGGTAAGGTTGAAGCCTGGCTAGTATAGAGATAATTACCAAAGCTTGGTTGCTGAATTACAGATCCTACTTACCTAACAGGCACACAATAGCAGCTTCCACAATGGAGTCATATATTCCATGGAGGGTGCCAGGGAGGGCAAAGGCAATGTGTTATCCTGTGGTAGATCAACCTACCTCTTTGATACTGGCTGGAAACAGAAGTTGAAACTTGCCACTGGTTGCATAAGGGATTCCTTCCATACAATTTGTCTAATTACAAATTTTTAAGTAGAGTGATCATTAGCTTCTGGGTAGAGAATATGGTGTTTTGTTTGAATAAATCCTGGTAATGCTTGGTCCCAAGATATACTCACTCTGCTTGCAAACAGTGTAGTTAGGTGCTACCTCAGTTTTTGATGCACAGTGCACGTCAGTGGGAATATTGTCACATAACATGTGAGTACGCAGAAGTGGAATTTCCTGCAATTTGCCGCAAGGCTGTTTGTTAAGGTGTGTTATTCACCGACTGCATGTGTGATGCACCAATGGGGGTCACGTGGGCCTGGAATGCTGAATGTGAAGCTGGAAGAGACTATCTCTAATTACTTAGAGCCACTTTCTGTACTGCTTGGGTGCAGGGAAGCTTTGTTTGCAAATTCTGGCTTGACTTGGGTCTACCACTGACCAGGCCTCTGACCATTTGTCTCTGGGGAAGCTGCAGTTAGCTGTTTTTTTTTTTTTTCTATCTTTTTAAAAAAAATTGAGTCTTTTTTTTATTTTTAAAAAATTCTTGTTTATTATAGTTGTCCCAGTTTTTCCCTGCTTTGCATTCCTCTGCTCAGCCCACACTCCCGCTCCCACATTCAATCCCTACACCATTGTCCATGTTCATGGGTCATTCATACATGTTCTTTGACTGATCCCTGCCCTTTTTCCACCATTCCCCTCCTCCCACTTTTCTGCTGGCAGTTGTCAGTCTATTCCCTGTTCTATGTTCCTGGTTCTGTTTTGCTTGTTAGTTTATTTTTCTGATTTTAATACCTACACATTACATTTCACTTTCCCACCAATGGCGGTGTAAAAGTTCAGAATATTGGATTAATCTTCTTCAGAAGCGCCTTTTTTAGTCTTTCAGTGAACTTTTTATTGGCCTCCTGCCCTGCCTCGGGATGCCCCACTTCTGTCCTTAACGCCTCAAACCTTCGGTGTCATTGACCTCAGACACCACTCTGCCGCCCACAATCCTGTGGGTTGTGGTCTTTTGGGTAGTTTGTAAGGAGGGGCTCTTGTCCAGCGTGTCAACAAGATTGAAGTCTTCCCCATCTTCTAGTAGGCTGTGGCAGGTGGCAATCTCAGCCTCCAGCTTGACCTCAATGTTCAGCAGGGCCTCATAGTTCTGGGCCTGGTGCTGCCCCTCTGCCCAGGTCTGGGCCCACTCTGACTCCAGGTGCAGCAGGATCCCATTGAGTTGTTCCATCTGCATGGCATAGCACATCTGCCCCTCTCTCAGGCTGTTCTCCAAACCGACTTTCAGACTCCTCATTGAGCCCAGGTCAGCCTTCAAGGACTGGACCGTACATCTCAGCTCCGTGAGTGTTGTCTCAGCAGCACCTATCTCAGTGGTCTGCAAGGTGATCACTATGGTGCTCTCTTTTATCTAATGGCACCAGTACCTGTCTAGCTCCTCTTGGCTCTTCTGTGCCAGCTTGTCATACTGGGCTCAGATGTCCACCATAATTTTGTCAAGGTCCTGAGATTTGGGGACATCTGACTCCATGGTCAACCCAGAATTGGCAATTTGGTTTTGTGGACCATTTACTTCCTCCTCGTGGTTCTTCTTCATGAAGAACAACTAACTCCTCCTTGAGAGCCTTGACCTCTGCCTCCAGCTGCAGCTGAGTGATGTTGGTGTCATCAATGACCTTTCAAAGCCCATTGATGTCATTCTCCACAGACTGGCACATGGCCAGCTCCATCTCATACTTGCCTCTGAAGTCATCGGCAGCAAGATAGGCATTGTCAATCAGCAGAACGATGTGGACATTGTCCACAGAGTTTGCAAAGATCTGAACCCTCAGGTCCTTGATGGTCTTGAAATAATGCCCCCAGTCTCTGACCTGGGGTCCCTTCTTTTCTACATGTTCCCAGATTTTGCTCTCCAGTCTTCCATTATCAGCCTCCAGGCTCCTCACCCTCTCCAGGTAGGAGGGCAGGTGGTTATTCAGGCATTGCATAGTCTCCTTCTTGCTCTGGATGTCTCCTATGCTCACCAGACCCCCGGCCATCCCTGCAGCCAGGCCCCTGGATCCCCAGCTGTCCCGTGCTCTGGTGGAGCAGGACACTGAGATCTGGAAGCCTGAGCCCCTGATGCCTGCATAGACGCTGGCTGAGCTGCTGACCAGCCGGACCTGATAGCCGGGCAACTGCATGGAGCCCAGGGTCTGGTAGCTTGTGGAGTAGCTGGAGCATGGGCTGAATTGTTGTTGTTTAGCTCATGTTGTTTAGGGAGGAAGGTGAGAAGCTGAGCTCAGGTTGAAGCTGCCCAGAAGTGCCTTTTAACCCAATTTAAGAATTGTTTTTGACTAACTTTTAAAAATAAGTTATCAATTGGTGCAGCAGGAAGAGCAGGCTTTGGAAAGACCAGAATGGCACTTCCTATCTGTGTCTCCCTAGGCATGTTTACAAAATCTTTCTGAACCTCCATTTACTTTGGGAGTAAATACACTTATTTCTTCTTAAAGGTTGTTGAGAGCAGTAATGAGGTAATGGATGTCATATGTAAAGAGACTAACACAGTGACTAGCTTAAATCAGTCGCGCACATCAAGCGGTGGTATGTCCAAGCCAGCTTCTACTGGCTTGTGAGACAGTTGTTGAATTTTCAGGAAATTGTGCTGGTTGACAACACTTTGGTAGCCTGAAATCAGCAATGGAAGTACAAAGCAGACCATTTCTTCTTTCTGGAGAGTTGGTTGTTAAACATTTAAGAACATACTATTGATAAGAAGTGTTAATCCCCATTCACTGCAGCTTCAAATTATATTATAAACCTGCCAGACCTTGTAAGTAGTCCCTACAGAATGTAAAATGATCCTGTAAGAGGACTCAAGATCCTCACCACGACCTTCCATCACTTTCCATATTGTAGCAGAGAGGAAGTCGGGGCCCTTTGAGACTGTCCTCTCTATCCTAGAAGACTGAAGAATGTTCTGATTTTTAAGGTTTTATGTTTGCTTTTTATATTTTTCCCTTCTCCTGTTATATCAGGTAAGCTGGCATGTATGTCTCTAATAGCTTCCGCACACTTAAACTATTTGCTATTCTTATTATTTGTTAGCTGAAAAATCGGCTACAAAATAATGTGTTATGTAAAAGTTAACTGGCCCTATTAAAAAATGGACCAAGAATCTGAATTGAGGTTCCTGTGAAGAAGATACACAAATGGCCGATAAACACTTGAAAACATGTTCAATGTCATTAGTCATAAGGAAAATGGAAATCAAGATCATAATGAGATACCACGTCACACTCATTGGAATGGCCACAGTTAACAAATCCAATAATAGCTAGTGTTGATGAGGATGTGGAAACATCAGAACCCTCACACACTGGTTGGGAATGTAGAACAGTACAGCTATTTTGGAAAACAGTCTGGTAGTTTGTCAAATGATTAAACATAGATCTCTACCATATGACACAGCAATTCAACTCCTAGGTATATATCCAAGCAAAATGAAAACATGCCCACACAGAAACCTGTACGAGAGTGTTTACAATAGCATTAATTCAAAATAACCCAAAACTGCAAATAACCTAAATGCTCATCATATGACAAATGGGTAAATAAACTGTGGTATATCCATACAATAGAATATTATTTGGCCATAAAAAGCAATGAAGTGCTGATACATGCTACAACATGGATAAACCTTGAAAATATTATGCCAAGTGAAAGGACCCAGTCACAAAGACCATACAGTATATGATTCCATTTATATGAAAATCCAGAACAGAGAAATCTATGAAGACAGGAAGTAGATTCGTGATTGCTTAGGGCCGGGGTAGGAATGGTGGCCTAGGAATAGGGGAGTGATAGCTAAAGATTATTGGGTTTCCTTTTGAGGTGATAAAAGTACTGTAAAGTGGATTGTGGTGAAGTTCGTGCATATCTGTGAGTGCACTAAAAGCATTAATTTTATACTTTAAATGGATGAATTGCATGCTATGTAAATTATATCTCCCTAAAGCAGTTAAAATTTTAAAAATACATTCTCATGAAGAAGTAAAGTTTAATTCATAGACTGCTAGTATGATCTAAAAGTAAGAAAATATTTTTACTTTAATGTATTTTAATACACGAATTAACTTTTAAAAAAAGCAAATGGGCTTTGAGAGAGAACCCGAAGGGCTTAAGGGGGTGTGTATGGATTTTGGACATCTATTTTGACATCTTAGGAACTCTTTTTTTTCTTTATTCTGAAGAGTCATTGTCTTCAATAAGTAGTGTCCACCTGTCTGAATGAGTTGTTTACCATTCAAGAGTTTTAGTTGACCTTTTAAATGACCAATATTGAGGGGGCTGAATAAGGCTCTCTCTCTTCATTCATGTGTATGTTTAAGTTTAGTATTTTTGGGTGACAGTGATGGTGATAGTGCAGCTCAGAAAGGATAGTTTAATCTCTGGCCTCTGTAGAGACTGGGGGAGGGTCAAGTGAGGGATGAGAACGGCAATATTGACCTCTATCTACCAGTCATCATTGGTAGAGCAACGGTGGATGATGAGTCCATGTAGACTAAAAATAGCACACTATTCAACAGCTGTGTGTGTGTGTGTGTGTGTGTGTGTGTGTGTTTTCCTTTTAAAAAGAAGCTCGTAAGATATTTTGGTGCAAAGAGTACAATGGTGAAGATACTTATGTAAACACTAACCCATGCCAGTAACTTTCCATTTGATATTATGCTTGTGTGCTATGCCAGCACCCAGCAAAATGTTCTGCCTTTCATACTTTGAAGAATTGCTGTGAAACTGTTACCTTGTGCCCTCTTTTAGAAAGAATCTACATATATGAAGAGAAAAATATCTATGTTATTTGAAATGCTTTATTAAGCATTCAAATGCCTGTCTAGAAAAAAGAAAAAAAACAACAAAAAACCCCATCATGCCTTGAGGGTACGCTGATCCCTTACAGAATACTTACACTCTACTCGCAAGATAAAAAACAAAATGCTATCCTGTGACTCTTCTGTGGTGAAATTCAATTTTTAGCTTCTATTAATGCTATTTTTACATTAATATTTGGTTCTTGCTCATGTTTTATTGCTTGTCATTCTTAGTTTATTTTTGTTTGCCACAGATCTCAGGGATTAGATTTCAGAAAGAAAAACAAACAAGGAAAAGTACTTCTGAAGTTCCACACCACACCAATTGCCTCAACATTGTAAATACAGGCTAAGAAATACTAAGACTCCAATAGCACAGCTCCAATCATCTGGTGAGGTCTAAATGCTGTGTAAAGGAAATTAGCCAATGACTATCTCCACCCCACTCCATGGTCTCCGGCCCTCCATGCACCTGCTAATTGTGCAAACCTTAGCTTAAGTGTGATGTCGTTTTCTCAACTAGCTCTGGGTCAATTATAAAGTACTTGGGCATTGTGGGAGAGCATTTCTTTCTGACCTCCATCAGCCCATTCTTGGTCTCTAAAAGCCTGGGCATTGATTACCTCCCAGTAACCACAGTTGCCAATCTCAGTGAAACATTTGAGGAGAAGGGGAAGACAGAGGGGTGGGCAGTCCTACTGCTCTTGGTGGTCAGATCTGTAGATAAATCATGTTCTGGGAAAGAGGGAGACAGGAGAGTATGCAATGATTTGTGTGCCTGTGAACTCACAGGGTCAGGCGAGTGCAACGACTTAACTGTTGGAACTCTCTGGCATTTGCCTTTATTTTGGGGGGGGAGTTGATCCACAATATCAATCTGAAATCTTCATACATCTTTCTGAGATTGAAAGAAGAGATAAACAACTTGTAAATGATAATTTAAGTAATATCTATAAAACTTCATGATATGCACATTTTATTTCCTATCTTTGAACAGATGAAAAATGGCAACTAATGGGTAGGAAGACAAATGGGTCTCATCAGCGTATAGCGTCTCACATCACAAGACAACTTGGCTTATCTTTGATGCCATTTGTACACATTTTCTAGCCTACCTACTATCTGAGTTGCAAAAATATTAATATAGGTTTTTATCTTTACGAAAACCTATAGCCACTTATGTTCATCTTTCCTTCACTCAAATTAGTAACTAGTTGCTAATTTAAGAAACTTCCCATGTGCAGTTGTGCCTGTCTTTCCCCCTGCTTCTAATGAATTTCCTGGGTGTTATTAGATGTTTCTTTGTATTTTTGCTATCTTCCTTTGGAGAAAAGCTGATTTTAACTGGATGGAGACCAAGTGTGTGCCATTAACTTCTATAATTGCTTTGGAATATATTCTCTCTCATTCTTACTGCAATTTAACAGTGTATTTGCTTTCTTGCTTTTTAAAAAAGCTCTGCTGAACATCCTACATACATCTTCATTAAGATGTCTTCCATGACCCTAAATCTTTTCCCTGTAAGTTTAGAACTAATTCAGAACTCACCCAAGTGGATGACTAATTTAAATTGCTATTTCCAACACACATTACTTTGCACTTGTCTGCGCTGAGTTTCATCTGCCACTGTTTTGCCCAATTACTGAGTTTGGATTCTGTATTTCTCACATCCATCTGTATAGACTTAGGGAACCAAAATAATTTTGTTTAGTCAGCAACTTTCACCATTTCATTATTTAGCCCATTTTCAAGGGTGTTAATAAATATCCTGGAGGACAGTACTTTTTGTACTGATTGCTGACACTCTGCCGTTAACTCTGTTTTATGCTGAGAGCTGGTCATTTATTCTTTCATTCCCCCGTCTCCTAACTCACTTTTAACCCATGATTGACAGCCCTTTACCTCTTGCCCAGCGGTTGGCAACGTTCCTTAATAGTCTGCTGTCTCTTGTGTAGGACTTCATCAAAAGCCCTTGGAGAGTCTAAATAAATTATTTCCTCTAATTTTCCTTTACTTCCCATTTTGTTGCCTTCATACATTTCTGCATGAAACACATCAAAGGTATATAAGCGAAATAACAATTTTCAAATGTTCTAGAAACCTCTTTCCCCCTTTTTGTATATGTCCCTTTATCATCTAGTGCTGCTTTTATTCTTTCGCTTAATATTAACTTTCTGTTTGTGTCGTCTTCCCTGAACCTCTGCAAACCACTTATTCCCCACCTCGTGTTAACGCTGTGACACAACTGCAAGGTTCTGAGCTACTTGACGAAGTAAATAAATTCCACTCGTTGGCCTCGTCAGCGCTATAAGAAACATGCCTTGCGAACTCTTCACTCATTCAGCAGCTTGTCAAAAATTTCAAGAAAGTAAGTTTTCTTTTTGGTAGTTAATAATCCAATATTTTGATTCCAGGGGCATGACATCTTGTGAGGACTTTTTTTTTTTTCCTGTAAAGATCTTTATTTGAGCCAAATTCGCACCACTGCAATAATTCCTCACTTTACAAAAACGCCGCCCCCCCTGCCCGCCCCTGGCATTTTTAAAAAAGGAAATTTAAAAGTGTGTAATGAGTAAGCCAGCAAAAGCTCTCCTTTGCGCAGCTCCGGGGCTGACCCAGGGGCTGTGGACCGGCCCTGGCTTCTCCTCCCCAGGACCAGGATGTTCATGGCACTGGCACAGCACGGTGTTTATGTTTCTAGACCTTTTGAGCCTCACGACAACAACCTTATGAGGTCTGTAAGGCAAAAAATATATATATTATTATTATAGAGTAAACTAACACATAAGAGGTACATTATTCGTCCAAGGCAATGGGGCGCATCAGTGACCCTGAACTTCTACCCGCATCTTCTGATCCTCCATCCAGAGTCTCCTGTGCGCTGCCATTGTGAGCTCTTGTATTCCTCTGAGTTGAACCTGTAAAAGATGAAAGCCCTTAAAAATATTACTTGTAGCTTTTTATATACTATTTATTTCAAAGTGTTCTCAGGAGAGGTGCAGCTCTCAATGTGGGGGTGGGGGACACATCCTTGCCTTCTTACGTCATCTGCCTTCCAAATCTTACTTTTTTGAAGTGAAGGATATTTTCATTTTGGATTAATATTAAAACTAAATAAAAAAAGCCTTTTGCTCTCTGAGGTAAGCTTTTCTTCTGTGTTTCAATAAACCATTTATACTTCTATCATTTTTTTACCCTAAAAAAGTCTCCCACATTTAAATTGTCACAGCTTGGGAGCCCTGCCTAGAATACATAATAACTGCTTGTAACACTTAAAATGAAAACAAATTTACCAGGGATGGTGGAATGACAACAAAGAGCAAGAAAAATATAAGTATTTGGAAAATAATATCTCCTACGCATGTATTTTCAGCACTAAGTGTTTTTATTGAAATAGTTGCTTCCGGTTCTCCTGCTTACCTCCTCTTCATCAGGAATTTTTTTATGGGGGGGGGGCAGGGCAGTGTTAAAAATCTAAGTATCTGAGGAGAGAAATAATAGTCTCTAGAATTGTTACTTGGTTTATTTGGTTCAGAAGGGAGGACTTGGTGAAGTAATACTGAATCTGAGCAGAATGCTGATTGACAGGCAGCAGTTAGAGCCAGCCTTCTCAGCCTTGGTGCTCTTGACATTTGGGGCTGGATGCCTTTGTGGCCACGTTGAGGTCCGTCCTGTACAGCGTAAGGTGTTTTTGCAGCATTCTTGGCCTCTATACACTAGATGCCCGAAGCAGCCCTTCTCCCCAGTTGTGACAATCAAAAATATCTTCAGACATTGTCCAAAGCCCCTGGGTTTACGCCCCTGACTTAAAGGGAAGGTTCTTAGGGATGCACTACCGGACTCTGGCAGGAGTTTTGGCAAACCTCCCACTTGCTCCTGTGGGCGATCTTTGCCCATTCAGGAAAGACTGGTCTCGATCCCTGGAAATCAGTCTGCCTCCAGTGAGGCCTGCTAGCTTACCCAGTCTTTGGTTATGCTTTTTGTCTTATAATTCTGAGAGATCCATTTACTCTCTTTTGCTACAGCCAGCTAGACTTGACAAAAACACTCCGAGCCCTTCCCTATCAGTTGGGAGGAACTCATGACATTTACTGAATGTTCTGTGCTCCTCTCTGGTCTTACCCTATTACTCTTCTCTTTTTCCACTCAGCACGAAAGCTATGATAAAATGAGAGCCTGACTGGGAAGCAGCAGACCTCAGTGACCTTGAGTGAGCCAGGCCCTGCTCTGGGCTTTTGTTTTCTTATCTACATTTGGAAACAGTTGGACTAGATAATATATCTTCGTGGCCTTTCTGCTCGGGAGCATTATGGTCTGAATGTTCTTATTTTTCTTGGCTTCTTTAATCTGCCAGTTAGGACTTTAGAATTCCTCCTTCTTTCAGTGACACCAACACATAAACCTATTTTTGCAAAAAATGTGTGTTTGGAGTTGAGTTTATCTACGTGTTATTTCATCTATACTTTATTTACCCCCCCCCCAGAGCCTACTTTTATTAACCCACAAGGAAAATTTTGAAAGACTTAGTCACAGCCCTCAGAGTAGACGCTCATTTAATATAATGACCACATCCAGAAATTTTGAGTTCAGTGACACCTTGTCAGATTGCACTGTGCATTAAGGTTACAGCAGCCAAGTGTGTGAATGAAAACCACATTTCACATATAGTTGGAAGAACAGGTTATTTAAAGCAAACTACTGGGAAGGCCTTTTGAAAAAAAAAGGGAGTGCTTTTAAAAAAATAAAAATCAAGTAACTGCTACTGGATATATCTGGAAATAGGCATTTCAAAAGTTATTAAAATCTGATCCATTTCTACGAATGCCTGCAAACTTTTGCTCCTGCTCTTAAGATATTGTCCTGTGTCTGATTTTTAGGAGAAGGCAGTTTTTCCCTGCTTCCAACTTGCTGGTTGTATGACCTTGGGCAAGTCAGTTTTCCTCTCTGGGCTTCCGTTTCTTCCTTTGTAAATATGGGGTTAAATTTTATTTCTAAGGTCTGTTATAGCTCTACAATTGTATGAGTTACATCAGAAATGTTGGTTAGGAACAGGGCTTTGGAACACAAACTTCTTCAGGAGGGCCAGGGACCTAGATCCCAGTGTGAATTGACTCCTCCTGAAGGGGAAAACCCTGGGCTCTTCTTCCCTGAATGGGGAAGGAGGAGGTGGGCAGGGACTTGCTCCCTTTACTGAGGCTGCTGCATGAAGGGCTGCACTCAACCCTGGTTACCTGCCCCCCAGCTCAGTGCTGTTGAGAAAAGGCAGCAGTTCCAGGAAGACTGGTTAGAGCCTGCTAAGGAAAATGCACCAGCAGGCCCAGGGGAAGAAAGCGGGGGGAAGTCAGACATTTTTCTTCTAATCAAGGAACTTAGATGGGGGGTTTTCAGCATGTTCTTAGCATGTACTCCCTGCGTGGGAAAGGAACAGGTGGGGAGAACAAGGGGTGACTGAAGTGCTCCCACCCCAAAGAGTCACACCAGTTCCTGCAGATCTGCCCAAGGCCAGAGCAACCCCCAATTCCTCCATGATCACAAAGCTCTGCCTGCAGAAAGCTGCCGCCAGGTTTTCCCCAGGATATTTGTTAAAGAAATAACCCCCAAGAATTCATTCGTTGTTCTCCCTTGAAGGTGCACTGGGAACCAGGCATCATTATCACATTATACGTTCACTGTTGAAGGATGTTTACGAGTCACTATTGTGTCTCAGGCAATGCGCTAGATGCTCGAGGTGCACCAGGGAACCACCTGCCTGACACCCCCGCCCTTGGGGAGTGTGCAGGGCAGATGGACAATGCGCAGTAAAGATAATGGGTAACTTACACAGCGAGTTAGAAGGTGATGGAGCCAAGGAATGAAAAGGAAAGGTGCCATTTAGTTCACCTTCCCTCTCTACTGTTCTTCTCACTCCAGCATTCAGAATGCCCCCGAATAAATTTTCCTTCTTCTAATTTCTTAGTCTTCAGTTTTTCATTACTGACATGACTATTACTGGAGATTAATTCCATATGACATTATAACAATTTTTGATTTGATGTTAAAATGCCTTGTGTCTGTTTGGTGACATATTTTCCTTTTAATACTTGTGTGAGGTGGGCAGAGAGGCTATTATCCCCCTTTTACAGATGAGGAGCCCGAGGTTTAAAGCAAAACTGAGGTTTACAAAACTCAGCAACTTGACTTTTTCTCAGCATTCTTTCATGGGAAGTATTTTTGGCATTTCCTCCGTGGGGCAAAAGTGTTAGAAATTTCAAACAATTGAGACCAAACCAATATTTGGAACAACCTGGCTATTACTTAGGAACTTCTAATATGGTAGTGGCTTTAGGTGGATGTATATCTGGTGGGATTGTTGCTGTTCCAGGAAAATGAGGGTTGAAAAGAAACATACTTACAGGTGCACTTGATGGTCACAACCATGGTTCCTGGTACCTCAGTGAGCCAGGGACCTGCCCCAGCCATGATGGTGGTGGCGTTTTTTCTCCATAGCACAAAATTGGTGAAGTGCAAAATGTTGTTCTGTTCTTCCCCAGACTCTCATGATGCTGGCAAAGACTTGCACCACCTCCACTCTCTTGTTTTCTATCAGCAAGGACTTACTATCAACTGCATCTTCTAGAAATGGGTCACATTCTTGGATATAATCCAGGCAGGCCTTCTTCCGAGGAACAGGAAATGCCCGCACGTAGGCACACACGCACCTCACTTCCCTGGCGGCTTTGCCTCTGTACCTTTAGAGTATGTCACCTGATAAGGTAAAAAGATGGAGGTTTTATCTCCGAATTCCTTTGCTTCGTCCCTCCTTCCTCCCAACCCCCGGCCTCTGAACAGGGTATTTTTCTCTGACCAACGGAATCTGTGGCAGAGCTTTTGTCCCCAGATTGTTTTTCCGTGAAAGCTCTTGAGTGCCTTTTCGTCAGTTGCTGTGTGCTCGGCGCCCACAGTCTAATTTCACCATTAGTGCAACCAGAGCGTATTAAGGAAGGTAAATTGACTTCTGCTGCTGTTGCCAACATAGGATTATGTAATGTGTTCTTACACCAAACATAAATGATTTTTGTGTTGTGCCTTATCCTCAATGCTCTAGAATGCTGCTCTTAACAGTAATGGGAAAAACGGGGGGATTTCTAGTTCATGTCTTTACCAGCCGGTTCTCTTTTCTAGAATAGATACCTAATACTGAATTAGTTACAGCGAGTCAAAATTAGGCAATGTGGTACCCCAGAGTGAGGAGGGGCTTTCAAGTAGGGGATCTTGGTTTTTCGAACCTGACAGTGATGTTTCGTTAGTTCTGTGACTTCAGCCTATTTAGTTTATGACTCTAAAACTTAGTTTCTTTTCTATAAAGTGGGAGGAAAAGTGCTTCTTACTAGTTATTACGGGGATTAAAAGGGATAAGGGAGAAAGTGCCTGGCCTTTAGATAGCATACACTTCAAAAATGTTAGTTTCCATTTCTCTTCTCCACCCTCTCCCCCTTGGATTGGTAATAAAGCTTTCTCGGGAGTGAGGTTTTTATGTGACAGGTTTATTTCTCTATTAAGACTCCACGCGCTATGAGCAGTTTGCGGTGTCTTGTGGAGGTGTCGGCTTCCCATGTGTGGCATGGTGGGAAATGTGTTCTCTTCACCACCATGTTGATTAAAAGGCACTCATCTGAACCTGGGGCTGAAAATGACAGAGCTCGCCTTGGGGCTGATCTCTTGGAGCATTGTGATGTGACTTGACTGTTTAAAATCCGTGGGTTTGGGGGTTCGGAGATCAGCTCCGCTCATCTGACTAGAAAGTGTGCTAGAGAAATAGCTAATGCTCTTCAGGCTTCGCCTCTCATAAATCTCTCCTTCCGTCTGAAATGCCGTGCCAGAACTTTCTTTGCCATCACACCGCAGGAGGGAGTTTCCAGCCAACAACCCATCCCCTAGTCAACTGCTTCTTTCCTAATTTGATGACTGGAAAGCACAGAGTGACTTCTGCCCTGAGGGGACAAAGCCGCAGTGTGGAGGACTAGGGGCACCTTGGGAAAACTTCACTGTCCCTCCAAGATTCCCGCTCGGTTCTCTGGTGAAAGGATAGTAGTACTCGATATCGCTGGACAGGAGCTTCTCCAAGTGACAAGTACAAATTATGCTTCTTATTCGTGTAATCTGAGCGGTCAGCACCTGGCCCAGAACAAGGGCTCCAGCAGGAGAGAACATTCCAAAACCCCAACCACATCTAACACTGCACACGTTGCCTCCCTTATGAAATGAAAAACGGCTCTGCAGAAGAAATAAAACAGTGGTGAGGAAAGCTTGCAAATAATTAGGAAAAGTGAGATGTAAGATGGGAGTCAGATTCAACCATGCCATCTATCAAAAACATAATAGGAAACAGCTCTATTAACTTTGTGTGAATAACTAGGTGTATATAGTCTTAGGACTTACATCACAAGCAAAGTGAAAATTGCCCAAAGAAGTAAATAATTTCTTGATAGAGCCTTTCATGAATAATTATGGTTTGTCTCTGCTGGATAGTTCACATTTAAATTGTCATCAAAAATTTCCATTTTAGCTTGAAGGCATGAGATTATGTTTTTATGATATATAAAAAACCTAAGTACTTAATAACATCCCCTTAGAATTATTTCTTAAATTCTCTTTGCATCCGGAATGCACTGAGGGAGCCCAGTAAGCCAAACAAATGCAAAAGAGAAGCCAGATCAGAAATAATAGGGAGGACCTGGGCACTTGCCGCGGTGACAATGACCCCTCTGTGCTGAAGGTTAGCATTCTGAGTCCTGAACAGAGAAGAGAGATCTTGGAGACAGAAGCTGAGCTGGTCTGATGGACACCTACGGAGCAGTGGAAGGTTTTTGTCTTCATCACCTTTATCACATCACCTTTTTTCAACACATTGGATGGTCTTTCTCTACTCCACACTCAGTGAGCCGGATATAGCAAAGAGCATGAGCCGCCTTAGATTGGAGGGGAGAGAACCCCATAGGGTTATCAGGGTGCCCTTTCGCACAGACGTGCCACCCTGGGCCTCTGAGTCTAGAGGAATGAGTCCAGCAGGGGTGGAGAATCACGGCTGTGGAGAGTAAACACTGTCAGGAATAAGTACTCGCTGCGTGCAATCACTGGCCAACTGTCGATTTGCATGCGTGATCCCTTTTTCAGATGGCAGAAAAGAAAATAAAATATGTATGCAAAGATACACATTTCAACTCTCTTCCTGACTCCAAATCATTCTTGAGACCGATGACTGATGCTTTCAGGTAAAAGCAGACTTGAAATGTCTGAAAGGCCCAGGGAGTCAAACTCAGTCTTCCTGGGAGATTAAGGCCATTCCCAACCCCCCACCCCCACTCGGCTCAGCTGCTGTCCCAGTCAAGCTGAGTGCTGTTCCTTGCCACACCCTGTCCTTCCCGGTCTGAGCTGCCTCTGTTCACAGCTGCTCCCTCTGCCTGGAGGGCTCTCCTCCCACAATCCTGCTGTCCCTTCCAGACCCAGGTGGTGCGACCCCTCTTTTGGGAGGAACCTCACACGGCCCTGGAAATTAGAGTTCTGCTACTCTTTGCTTTTATTCGGCTCTTGGCACTTTCTGTCCTAAGACTTGCGCTTTAGTTGCCTGCCAGCGTTTCCCACCAGGTACAGACTCCTCAAGGGCCAGGCCTTGTGTTATTCACCTTTGTGAGGGAGCGCCGCAGGCAGGCACTAGGCGAGCTTTTCAGCACAGGCTCAGCGAGGTAAATGCTGGCTGATCCACCTTTTCCTCTGCATTTAGGTTTCGGTGATTCACCTTGTGAAAACTGGAGTTAGTTTTTTCACAGTGAAACCCCTTGCTTCTCTCGAGTTTTTGTTGAGGTATCCTACAGGGTCCTAGACCCAGCTCCTAAGAAGTGTTTATGTGTTATCCTGTAAGAGTTTGGGCCCTGGGAGCTTGGGCCATATTGTGTCTTTCATTGCAAATCCTGTCCATCAGATTATATTTCCACACTGGCTTTTCCCTCCCAGCCAAAACGAATTCTCAGTGTGTTCAGATTCAGTGCTGAGTTGGTAAGAAGGGCTCCCTTTGTGCAGTGGGCCCTGGACCTGTGTCTACCAGAGGGTTCCAGATTTGTCACCGCTCAGGGCTGGCCGTTCGGTTGGTGCCTAGAGAGGGTGGCTGCTCCTGCCAGCCAAGGACCCTGCTGGAGAACTTGCCAGGGGCAGTGTTTGTTCTTCTCAGGATTTTTACGAATGGATTTTTGTTCAGTTCACTGTGGATCAGTACTTTTCCACAGTCAGAGTGCCTCTGCCAGATGGGTAGTTTCCCTAGGCTTGGTAGAACACCTTCCGATAAGATTTAGGTGCAAATAAACAGTTCGCCCATTATGGACCCTTGGCTACCAGCTAGCCGTAGAAGAGGGGAGGGGGCCCAGGGTACAGCAAAAGACCTTGAGAGGACTGAGTAACCCAGAGAGATAGAGGAAATCAGTGTCCCAGCCAAAGAGATGCGTAAGCAATACCCAAGGACTCAAGATTACTACACATACTAGTGGTCTAATTCATAACGTGAAGGAATGTGCATTCATTGAAAACTCAGCTTTTTATCTACTGAAATTAGGGAGATCTTGTTGGTAAACTTTCAGAAAAGCAATACATCTTAAAGGAAGATTATATATATATATATATACACACACACACACATACACACATATATATACACATACATATATACATACTACATAATTATAGCTTGTGTTTATTGAACTCTTTCTAAGTAAGATGCTTTGTGCTTTACATTAGACATGTTGTTCAGTCTTCACAGCAACCCTCAGAGATAGACATAATTATTTCCACTTCATAAATAATCAAAATGAGGCTTAGGATGTTACCTATATTATCTTATTTGCATCCTAAAATTTTAACAGGTGGCTTTTCCAAGTTATTCTTTTGTTTTCTAAAAGGCTGGAAGAAATGAAGCAACTTGACAGTTTTTATTTCTGTTATTGACCAAGGACAAGGACATCTAAGAGGTTTGCCAAAGAAAAAGATATCAGTTGGGAGGCCCGAGACCCTTGGGCCGACATGTGGGAGTGGGAGCAACCAATATTCTCTCTACGTACGCTGATATTTTAGGATGGAATAGGTACAAATCAGGATGGCTCCACGGTCAACAGTAATTTCCCCAATGTTCATCTCTGTATTAACTCTTTGATTTTGACCAGTAGCTGACTGGGCCAGAAATTTTGGATCCAAGCCTGGTAAGTAGGCTTTTCTTCTGTCAGTGTGGCATCCAGAGTTATGAGACTGGAAGTCTTGGGTGCTGAATCTGTGCAGCACGGGAAGGGGTTGCTGCTGAGCTGCCTGCTCCTCAGACTTCTAATGGGTGTCTGTCTCTCTGCCTAGGTGGATGCCTCGTGTTTCTGGAATGTAACAAATCCCAAGCTGGGCTGGAGTACACTGACAGGCATTTGTATGTCACCTGGGCAAGCAACGTGCAGCTCTGCTGTTTTGATCTTTGTTCTGCCTTGAACTTCATGTCTACAGGAAGAGGCAGAAATCCATTCCATCTCTGTGGGTTGTGAGGTGGCTCGGAGGCCCGTGAGAGTCTCCTAAACTTGTTTATGTCACTATACTCACTCAGCTATCACTGGCTCCCCTTTCCCTATCTGCTATTATCCAGGCCTGAGCTCGAAAGGGATGGGTAGTGAGGCTGAAAGCAATAGAAGGCTCCGACCAAAGGTTGCAGGGCGGGGATGTTTTCTTCACTGCTTCCTGTCCGATCAGGTATGAAAGGAGGAAAGGGAAAAAGGCCACTATACTTCTGGAGAGAGTAAGCGCTCAGGAGCCTGGGTGGGGGCAGGGTGCACGGTATAAGTACAGGAAAGCCCATGTTGGCTTTAGAAAAATAGAATAAGCACCAGCAGAGAATACAGAATACTTGTAGATGATTAGTGGGAACACCTTGCCAAACTATCTGTTCATAGAAATCAGGTCTCTCAAACGTAAATGCCTTGAAAAATCTTCAAGGCTGAAAGGTAAACATCCTGAGTTTATCATCCTTAAAATTGCGCACTAGAGCTAGGAGGAGATTCGGCAGTAAGTGTGTCAAAGCTGAAAAAACAGTGGAAATGACCTCCTGGTAAATTCGATGGGATGATTTCAGAAGAGAATATAAGAAAAATTGAGGAAAACGTCAATAGCACAGAACACCTATGATAATGTAATCAATGGCAATAAATAATATAGATTTTGAAATGATAAAGCATGACAAGTCAAACTGGTGGATTTAAGCCCACTCACAACACTAGGAATTGAGTTCAGCCAAGCTGATGTTAAATGCTTAAAATTTGGGAAAGCACTTAAGGGCGAGCTCTTAAGACCTTTTACTGGCAAAATTAGTTCAGATCGATTTGGATATGAGCATGCTGAAACCGAACAATGAACACGAGCTCTGGAGCGATGGAAGCACGGTCCCCAGCAGAGGGGGAGATAGGTGGAAGATGTTAATATATTTTTCCCATAGGAAATAATTTTTCATATATCTTTTTTGATAACTATAAGGAGGTGATTAGTTTTTCCTAAACTGCATAAAATAGAATAGAAACAGGGGTATGCCAAGGAAAAGAAATAAGCATATTAGATTCTATTTTTTACAAAGCAGTCGGAATCTGGATGTTTTCTGTTTTGAAGAGAATCGTGGAATGCACTGACGCAATTCTGGCCATCCTTTCACTCCACAAGCACGTGTTCCCTGCCCCCTGGGAGCTGGGCAGTGTTCTAGGGCTGGGTGCTGGCCAGCCGCACTTGGAGTTGAGGGAACCCCAGGAAGGTCCTAGGAAGGACTTCTAGAGTCAGTGGGAAATGAGTTCACTCTTAAGTTATACTATTCACGTTGTGTAATATTTTATGTTTTAGGAGGCACCTAAAAGGACCTTATTTGGTCCTTGTCTCGGCTTTTGGGGGGGGGGCGATGTCTAACTCCTCCTACACCTGTGCCTCTGCATTTCAAATGGCCATCTAGGAAGCTCGCCCTGACCCCCTTCCAGCCGTGAGTCTGTTGCCTCTTCCTCATACAGCAGTGTGTTTCCTTTCCCCCACCAATGTGTAAAGGCTCTCAGAGAACAAGGCAAATGTCCTATATCATCTTACACTCAATTTCCGGGCCCACATTTAGTGGGGAGAGCATGCCCAGGCAAGGGGCATTTTTGGTTCCATAGAGGAGTCAGTCCCCTACCCTCTCTGCCACCACTGTAGGCTGCTTAACAACCTGTAGAATGACCTCATGCAAAACCATTGGCTGCAATGAGGCTCTTGAGCTGGGAAACACTAAAAGAATGGAGCAACTAACCCCATTCATTCCTGTGCTGGAAACAGTAGCTCTAAAGACACGAGAGGCTCTGAGGTAGACTCATAACTATGGAGTGTCATGGTAACCTGAGGTTAGGGGGAAACACACTGAAGTTTGCAATAATGGAGAGGTTATGCTTACACACAGGAGTCCCTGAGCAACAAGATATACAAGCTGGAGTGGAGAATAAGCGGGTCAGTAAGAAGGGAACGGAATAGACAGGGAGAGAAAGACCGTGGCGGGGAAGAAGGGGAGTCAAACTTATATGTTCCTGTGCTGTCAGCTGGAGGCACGTCTTGGACCTGCACAGTCTTCTGGTCTAGCTTCATGCTCAGAAAGGCCTGGTCCTACCCCATTTCCTGTTCTCATTTCTGTGAGGCTCTTTCTCTGGTGTGTGTCCTTACAGCAACCACCCTTTCCTCGCTTCTTTTGGTAACTGGGAGAGCGTAACCCAGACACCCTTAGGGCGGGGCTCCTGAATCCTGACTCACTGCTCTGGCCAGAGTAGGGTGTCCAGGAGTCACGTGTCTGATTATATCTGTCACCCTTTCTCTACATTCATGTAACCCTGTCATTTCCACAGCACAACTCCTTAAATAGACAACAACCTGATTCCCACATATTGCTACTTAAGGAAATACTTACACTGGAGTTCCCTAATTTGGGACTTATGACCCTAAAGAATCTCTAGATGGAAGTCTAGAAACCATCTGAAATCATGCCTAGTGAAAGTTTGTGTGTGTTGGGGGGCTTGGGGGTGCATTTTTCTGAGAAGAGATTCCATCACTTTAATCAGATTCTCAGAGTGATCCATGCTCCTATGAGTTAAGGGTCCTTTTGAGTTAATCATTGGCATAGCCAGGTTGCCAAGAGCTCCCTCAGATTCTTGGGGTGGCCACCCATTGGGGTAGCCTTGAATATTTTCTTTACTGCTACCTCTCATGTTACTCATGCCTGAGATGGATCTCACAACAACAGTGCTCACGTGGAGGGGTGTTATGAGGGTAAAAGAGGTAACAGTCACGATGTACTCAGCATGGCTCCTGGCATATAGCAAATTCTTAGTGATGGCACATGCTACCTTTTTATTATATGTGATAAATACACATGTGATCACTTCTGCATCGTCATACATTCTCAAATTGTGGATATTTGTGTTTAATGACTGAGGGCAGTATTTTTGTCAGAGAATTATGAGTCTAAAAGAAAGGACAAATAAACAAATATGATTTTTCCAAAATAGAATTTTTATTCCCTAGTGCAACATAGTAGCAGATGCTATTAAATGGGTCATCATATTTTATACATTTATAAATATATAAAATATGAGTAAGTGAAATAGATCTATTTTATACTGATGAGCATAATTTTATATGCCACCATTATGATGAATAAAAATGATATGAATTGAAAAGTCAGTTGCTTCTACATTAGTGAAATGTCAAAATGACTGGAGTTTTCACTTAACTGGAAGAATTGTTACCACTTAATATATATATATACACTTAATACCTCTCGGTTGACCGTGCCCCCCGATAACTGAGAGAGCGAATGCACTGACTGCAGTTCACGTGGTTGTCTCAGTATACTGTAGCTGCTCTCACTGGGTTATGTTTCTTTCATGCCTAGTGAAAACCCACCATGGGGCACATTTGTGGCATTACCAATGGGCTCACACAGGACAATGTGTCGTCTGCAGCAGGTCAAGCTTCTGACTAGCTATTTTAGAATAAAAGCAGATGCAGTCACACAAACCCTACTGAAACTAATAGGACAGATGTTATTGTGACACCCTGCACTTCAAGTAAATATTGCACAATGGACTCAGTCTTCCCAGCAACCTGCCTGGACTCTTAGAAGTGGTGGAAAGGACCGTTGGGCAACAGTGAGCACGCAATCAGCTGTGGCCGTCCAGCTGGTTTTAACAGGTAATTCCCAATGAGGCCTTCGTGGTGGAGAAAAATAATCCTAAAATTCCTGATGGGAGGCCCTCGCTTTTAATTTGACAGGTGGTTAGTCAGGTGTACGTGAATAATCATTATACAGGACACAGACCCAGCAAAACAAAACCCAACCCAACTCATGAATGCAAAAAATGTCATGTTTTCAAAATAATGACGTCCAGTCTGCTTTTTGGAAAGGCCAGAATGCAGCAGTGGTCTCTACCAAGGCAGCATAGTGTTCTTGTTCTACCGAGAGGGAGAAACAAAGTGGAGAATTCTCTGGCCCTCGTCCAGTCACTGAGCCTCTACGGACTGCGTCTGTGACCTGCCGCTGCTCCAGCCCACACAGGGGTTGGCTGGGCTCCACGTCAGAGTCAGGCAAAAGTCCTGCCGTGTGCAGATTGTGAAGGAAGTAGTAGTACTGAAAATAATGATGATAGTGATGACGATGACAATGATGATTGTACCTGGTGCTCTAACTTTTTGATGGATATTTGTACATCATTTTTAATCGGAAGGCCTCAGGTGTAATGTGGGGGCAGGGCTTCTCCAGTGGCTGTTTTGTCTCTAAGGGAGTGCTCCTTGTGCCAGTTGTTTGCGCCTGCCCTGGCCATGCCCAGGCCCAGGGCCAGTGGTCAAATTTTTGCCTTGATGCAAGGCTTTTACGTAGAAGCTCTCTGCTCAGACACATTGAGAACGGAGTCTGACCCTTGTCCCAATTCTTCCTTAAGACATCTCTACAGAGGACACTATCAGTACAGTTTCCAGCCCATGACAGGAACTAGTTAGGTACTCTGTGAGTGTTTTGCTGCTGCTGCTCATAATGAATACATGAATGGCTTCATGCAAAGAACAACCCGCTCCCTTTCTCCCTGATTCTCTCTCTCTCTCTCAAGACAGAGAGAAGGAGAGAAGATCAAGGCATTTGAAAAATTCCTTGGTATATTCCTGGTATATTAGTTGCTTTTTATGTAATAGAGACATGACCATTAGTATCATTTCAAGTAGTTCCCAGTTTGAATCCTTGATTTCCATCCATTTTCTATAAGGATCTCCCATTGTGCTGACTTCTCCATCTCCAAATTTAGGCAGGAGGTTGAGACCTTAAATCGAGTCTTCTGTAAATGCCAAGGCCTCCAGACTGGGTGCCAAGCCTCGGATTAAATTGAATTTAGAATTATAATAGCAGCTGTTTTTAGAAGTTCACCCTAGGGAGGGAAGTGGAGAGTTCTCTCATGTAGCTTCGTTCAGCTTGGTAAACTGGAAAGATGTTCCCCACACTCCCTTTCTCTGTGTGGTTCCCTGGTATTGTTGAGCACTGGACACGTTTAATAAGACCTGAAAGGTGAAAGTGAAGCAGCAGCCACTGTTTACCCGCCCAAGGTGCGTGTGGAACCCCAGGCCCAGTGGCGGCTCATGAAAGTTGGTGTGATCTGCTAGCTCACTCAAGGATCACCCAAGGCCGCCGCTCCTCCGACAACTGCCAGATTCTCTCCCAGCTTCTCTGAGTCCAGATGCGTGTCCCATCCATGGTAAACCGGGTTGGCTTTATTGTGCACACTACCTCATCACTGAGTCAGGGCCGGGGTGGGGGGGTCAAGAGAGTTAGAGGTGAGTTCCAGTTTGTGCTTGTGGGTTCTAGTTTATTGTCCCAGGTTCTAGTTTGTCCTTATTTGTTCATACTTAACATCTAGCTTTCCTTCCTGACTGCTGGCTGAGGCTTCCAGCAACGTCATGCCCAGTGCCAGTCACAGAAGTGACTTGCATAGATTTTTCCACCGGCTCCCACATTTGCGTAAAGTTTGGCCCCTATAATAAATCTCTTTTTACATCACTCATGGTAGTTTCGCTTCTCTGACTGAACCTTGATGGGGATACTAATCTTATTCTAAATGAATACCAGCATCCCTTTTTAAAATAGTGGCCTTGAAGTTCAAATGTTCTTTATACTGTCTTAGGGAAGGTATTGAAGGTGTTTTTTTTTCTGTAATTCATCTGGTATGTTAGCTGAAGTTGTAAACTCGAACTTACTTTATGCAACTCAAGGATTAGACTGTTCCTAGGACAGGGGCAGATAAAGTTTACAGTAAAAAAATAGACGATTGTTTGCCATCCAAGTGCTGAGTGGGCGGGTCAAGCGCGTACAGGCCAGACACAGATGTTCAAAATGCATCACCTGCGGACATAAGAGGAGTGAGGAAAAGATAAGGGTGGGGCGGAGTAGAGTAGGGTAAACACGCACTGTGTGTACAGTAAATGTTTACTGAATGAATGTAGGAGAGGTATTTTGACATTTTTAATGAAAAACAAATATGTCAAACAAAAATATGAAGCTATTTTAAAATTTTCCACTTTTGCAATACTTCAAAACCACTATTTTCATTTTCAGATATAATATGGAGAGATCTATGTGTAGTTTTTATATTATGTGTGGTTTTTATACAGTTGGAATCAGGGCAACAGCTTTTTGTATTTTCTTTGCTTTTTTCCCACTTATTTTTCGTATACAGGGGAGGGCAAAAGTGGGTTTACAGTTGTCTCTATGGAAAATAATACACTAATAAATAACAGTACACAAATAAACTCTGTGTTTTTACTCACAACTGTAAACCTCCTTTTACCCACCCTTGTATATGTTTTTAATTGGCTTGGATTTCAAGGGATGTTCTGAGTACTTTGAAGGAGATTTTAAAACTCTGAACATGTGTCGTGTTTTCTACTTAACTGCTACTTAGACTCTGTGGTTCTAAACGGGATACGAGCTGTTCTGGAAATCAGTGTAACACACGATTGCTAGAACAGTGTGTAGCCAAGGTGAGCCCTGAAGTGAAAGAGGTGTTGCTAAGGGAAACGCCAGAGAAACATTGAGGGTATAAAGTTTACTCTGGTATTTAAATGTCTTGGCACAGTCCTTGTTTAGTGCACTTGGCTATTTAAACAGCTCCAGTCAAAACAGAAATGTGCTGGGGGTGATGGACGTGGTCCGGCTGAGGGCGCTCTGGGGAGAGACAGTGCCGGCTGCAGGAGAGAAGGGAGGGGAGCGGCTCGTGTCCCCTGACCGAGAAGAGCACTCCTTGGACCGGGGATCCGGGACCTTAAGGGAGGATGGGCTTACTGTAGGGAAAGACGTCCCTGTGCAGCTGCCAAGGTCTCGAACTACCAGGGGGCACATGTTTGCTAGCTGGCTGGATTATTTATGTATAAATAAATAAATAAATAAATAAATAAATATATATATATATATATATATATATATATATATATATATATATATATATATATATCACAGGAACGATTGAAATGAAACCTTACTATGGACTCCAGTGCATTCAGCTGATAGAAATGGAGGTGCTCTGGTTGTGTTTTGAGTTAGGTGCCTGAGAATTTCACTTGCTTAGCATTGACCTCACTCTTAACCCCACCTTTGCTTCTTTTCTACTGCTGTCCCTGAGGCCCATGTGGTTATAGAAAAATAGCTTGAAAAGTGCTAATTTAGATCCACCCGAGTTCATACTTAGTCTTAGGAGGAAATCTGAGTTTTGCATCTTTGTATTTTCATTAATCTCTTTATAATAAGAATGATATTATAATAACAAAATCTATAATTGCAAAATTACTGCTCTGACAATGTGCCAGGTCCTGTTTGAAGCACTTCACATATATTGATTCATTTAGTCTTTCCAACAACCCTATATGGAAGATACCAAGCTAATTCATCAATCCAAAAACATATTTTTCTCTCACATTTTAGCACTTGTGAAGCTGGAATGAGTCTTACTTTTGATGGTGTGTCATAGTTTAATTGGCAACATTTTAAAATTTCTTAATGGAGCATAAAATAATGGTATGCCTTAGGTAGAGAACAGTGCAGATTCCATAAAATACAATATTACTATCCTCATTTTACTAATGAAGAACTGAGACACAGAAAGTTCAGGTAACTTACCTGATGCCACAGACCTTGGCCTGCTGGCTCAGGAGTCTGTGCTTTTAGCTACCTTGGGCCCCTACTGGTGTTCAACATGGCTCTCCCTGTTTCTCTTTGCACTGCCACCGAGGGGCACACCCCCAGCCTAAGCACCCCACTGCTGTGGACGGTGAATTGCACCCCTTGGGTTGAGGCCCTTGTCTGGGAGCCCTCCCTGCAGGGTTAACACATAGAGCCTTCTCCAGTCAGCCACTGACATTGTGCTGGGATTCACTTATTACAGTGCTTTTCCGAGTGAAAGGCAATTCCAAGACTGTCTTAGAGATGAGGCACAGGACAAGTTTTGATGCGGGAAAAGACTGGAAGGACCAGTGGTGCGTTAGAACTGACTCTGACCGGCTCATAACAGTTCTCCAGTGAGTTCTCGAAGGCCGTTGTTACTTAAATAAATCACTGGTAGCTTGAAATTGACCGTGGTAAAAGCGTTTGCATCACCGAAATCAGCAAACACCGTGAATCAGAGCTTTGGTTGGTCCTTCTGACAGAAGCGGTTCACAGGCGGATCACTACCTACGCAGAGGCTACTTGGTTGGATTCTAGCAGAAAGCCCCGTTAGTCAAAACACGATAGCAGGAAGGATCAGATGGGGTGAGTGTGAAGAAAGGAGCAGATCTGAAATACTCAGAATAGTCTCAATGTCAAAATAATTCCACTATTATTCATTATAGTGTGTGTGTGTGCATATTTTACTCCAATGTATGCTATCATCTTAACATCTTTACGGACGAGGGACCAAGGGTACATGTACTCTCCATCTCAAGGGCTGTTGAGAAATAAAAATTATCCAAGGGGAGAGAGCAGCGCTTGCTTTCTATTTTGCCCTCTTTGTTGAGAAAAGAGGTTAGTGAGCTAGTTGCCAAGAAAGTGAGTGGCCAGTGGAGCTCCCCAGACCATTCTGAAGCCTAGCCCAGAAACGAGAACTCTTACATCCCAGAGGGCAGTGCCCAACGTGTGGGGTGCGATCCGTGGTTCTTGCCGAATTAAGCGATTATATGAGTTCTTACACTGTCACATCTCTTCCATGTGGGTACTTTGTTATTTTCTCTTTTTCTCCTTGGTGATTCTCAGTAAAACCCACAAAACAGAAAGGGCGTGTGGGCTTATCATTAGGAGGAGGAAGGAAGTGAGCCGAGTAGACTGAGCCTCCGCCTGAAGAGAGAAAACTCCAGGGAACAGAGTAGATTGTAGC